>ML685883.1:3025437-3202670 GCA_007922175.1 Pelusios castaneus
CAAGTGATTTGACCTCCCCCTCCTCTATGTGCTGTTCCCCAGTGTTTGAATCCTAACACCTATTTTGATTTGCTGTTACAGCCTGACCTGATGCTATGTCATACACTCCCCTGCATTTAATTTCCTCCCACTCTGTAACTTTCCCATCTTCAAAGCGTCTGACGAAGTGGGATTTTCTCCCACGAAAGCTCATGCGATAAATAAATCTGTTAGTCTTTAAAAGTGCCACAGGACTCTGTTATCTTTGAGCAATGCATTCCAGCCTTTTGGCGGTAGCAGCAGGGGGTGGCGTGGCCCAATGCCTGAGGGTCTGCGACCCAATACTCGGTCCCAATCCTAAATTTGGCAACCACTGCTCTAGATGATTATGATCTCTCAGAGCAATGCATATTTTGACTTATGTCATTATACATTTAAAACAAACTAAATGTTTTGGGGAGCTTTAGAAGAAGTATTTCCCTTGTTAAATATTTTGGTATGTGTTTCAGCTGCCTGTTAAGACTGTAATTATGTATTTGGCATACATATTGATTCTTATCATGCTGTATTGGCTCTGATGGGTTACCTCTGTCACATATACATAATTAAAGACTTGTTGAAAAAAATGTTAATTTTCCCTTCAAATATTCCAGTCTCCACTTCTCCCTATTTCTGCTTAGTGTTGGGGTTTGGGGAGGAGAGTCAGGGGACTACTTGCCGTTCCCTATTTCTATCACGGCACATCTCCAGCATGAATTAGAACAGCATAGGGTTTGCTCTGGGCAGGGACAGCATAGAATCTGGAAGCCTAGGGCTTGCTTAAACTTATACCACTGGTCCACGGTGTCTAAGAAACCTTGTGCAGGGAAGGATCAGCATAGTAAAACAGAGCTCTGCCACATCAGTGTTACCCCACCTCCCTCAGCACTTCCTCTACAGTGGGGTAGAGAGTGACTTACACAGGAGATGGTCTGCCAGCTTTACTCCAGCAAGAAGTTCTTTACTTGAAAGTTAAAGCCAACATCCAGACTTCTGGACATCATGAATGGCACAAAAAGTCTAATGCCAAATCTGGTATAGAAGCTTTTGTTTTGTGGGTTTACCTCACAAAATTTCAGATTAGAAGTAAAATTCATTTAGATATGGCCCCAAGACACTCAAGTACAATTATTTTATATTTCCATCTCATAAAAATAATTAAACAAAACATTTTCTTAGGTAAGTAAAATCAGAAATGGCTCCAAATAATGACAAGCTTCAGGCCAAAATATTGAGGTTTAACCCCCTGCATTTAACAAGTTTTATAACTGAAACGCTGACACCTCAATCTTTGCTACAGCAATGTGAATAGTATTGCTATAAGGCCTAATACAGTGTTATTTGAACCTCAGGTGTTATCCTACTTACTACTTATTTATTGCAAAATGAGCCATCTTTCATCTGAGGTTATGTATCATAAAATCATGGCTACACAAAAATCACACAAAATGAAGCAAATTCTTTAGAGACTGGATTGGATTTTCCCTTAATCACTGTCCCTGACCTCATCTGTCTTTTTTTTTTTTTTAGTACTTGGCACCAGAAACACATTACACTTCACAGTAGTAGAGCAACAGATTTCATGCTGCGCTATTTATTCAAACAGAGTTATAATGGGTCTTCAAATTGCTATGGTGATTCAGCCTCACCCTTGTTTCATTTCGCAGTTAACAAGTGCATGGAAATTCTTTAGCTGGTACTAGCACTTCTCTGAGGCTTTATCAGGTACTACAGAATTTAAGATTTCTGTGAAAAAGCTGTGCAGAGAAGATAACTTTCTAGGTGTGAACCATGGCAATGCTGTTTTACTATGCCTGAATCATCTGGACAGGAACATTCCTGTAGCACCTTCCATTAAAGAATCTCAAAGTTACAGAAGTTGGTTTTATAAATGTGAACAATTTAAGCCGCAATAAGGTTAAGCCCAAGCAATTCAAAAGCAGTTTCTCATTTTGGAAGTCCAACATGAGACATCCTGGACCTGATTTTCAGAGAAAATGAGCACTCACAATTCCAGTTGAAGTAAATGGGAGGTCAGAGTGGTCTGCACCTCTAAAATTTAGGCCCAAGGTATCTCTAAGTTGGTTGATTAGAGTTTATGGACTTTTATTTATTTATTTATTTATTTATTTTAGCATGAGAGAGGCACAAAAGGGTCATATTTGGGCCACGGAACACTCAGAATATAGATCACAGAATCATAGAAGTTTAGGGTTGGAAGGGACCTCAGGAGGTCATCTAGTCAAAATCTTGCTCAACTAAAGGACCAACCCCAACTAAATCATCCCAACGAGGGCTCTGTCAAGCCGCACCTTAAAAAACTATGGATGTCCCCACACAGTGGTAAGTGTGTCACGGAGAGCAGGGAGATGGCTAGATGTGGCTCGGAGGGGTGGGCTGGTGTGTCCTATAGGGTCACAATATGTTACCAAGTGTGTCGCAACCCATGAAAGGTTGAGAACCACTGTCCTAGGTAACCTATTCTAGTGCTTGAACACCCTCCTAGTGAAAAAGTTTTTGCTTAATATACAACCTTGACCTCCCTCACTGGAACTTGAGACTACTGCTCTTAGTTCCGTCATCTACTACTGCTGAGAACAGTCCAGCTCCATCCTCCCTGGAACCCCCTTTCAGGTAGTTAAAGGCTGCCATGAAATCCCCCCTCATTCTTCTCTTCTGCAGACTGAAAAGCCTAGTTCTCTCAGCCTATCCTCAAAAATCATGTGCTCCAGCTCCCTAATCATTTTTGTTACCCTTCTCTGGACTCTCTCCAATATGTCTGCATCCTTCCCACAGTGGGGGCCCCAAAACTGGACACATTACTCCAAATGTGGTCACTCCAGTGATGAATAGAGGGGAATAATTACTTCCCTCAATCTGCTGGCAATGATTTTACTAATGCAGCCCAATATTCCGTTAGCCTTCTTGGCAATAAGGGCTCAGTGTTGATTCATATTCAGCTTCTTGTCCACTATAAACCTCAGGTCCTTTTCTGCTGAATTGCTGCCTACCCAGTTAGTTCCCAGTCTGTAGCAGTGCATAGGATTCTTCCATTCTCAGTGCAGGACTCTGCACTTCTCTTGTTGAACCGATTTATTTGGCCCAATCTCCAATTTGTCTAGTTCACTCTGTATCCTCTTTCTACCCACAAGTGTATCTGCCATTCCCCCCAGGATACTGTCATCTGCAAACTTGCTGAGAATGTAATCTACCACATCTTCAGATCATTACAATATGTTGACCAAAACCAGTCCCAGCACTGACCCCTCAGGCACTCTACTTGTTACTGGGAACCAACTACACATCGAGATGTTGATCGCTACCTGTTGAACCCGATGATCTAGCCAGCTCTTTATCCATCTTATAGTCTATTCATCCAACCCATATTTCTTTAAGTTGCTGATAAGGATACTGTCAGAGATTATCAAAAGCTTTGCTAAATTCACGATAAATTCACAACCAATGTTTAACCCACATCCATGTAGCTAGTCACCTCATCACAGAAGGCAATCAGGTTGGTCAGGCATGACTTGCCCTTGGTGAATCTTCACTGACTGTTTCTGACCACCTTCCTCTCTCCCAAGTACCTGAAAAGGAATTACTTGCGGATCTGCTCTATGAGTTTTCTGGGGACTGTGATGAGGCTGACTGCCCTATAATTCCTCAGTTCCTCCTTCTTCCCCTTTTCTGAAGATAGGCGCTATATTTGCCTTTTCCCAATCATTCAGGAACTCCCCCAGAGGCCACAAGTTTTCAAGGGAAGAAAGGGTTGGAGAATTCCAGTGGAGCAGATGGCAAAGAGACAGACTCTATTTAAGAGCAAGGGGCAGCCCATCATGTAAGAAGGGCATGCAAGGAGAGAGTGGGTAGGAGGGACTCTACCCAACCTGAAATGTTGACACACTTCATTCATAGAAAGAGGGAGCTCAGATGAAGGGAAGGTGCCTCTCAGGACTAGTCTGGACCTTAAAAAAACAAGAGTTAGGGCTTGCCTACACGAGCACCGTAATCCGCATTAAAAATCATTACCGCGCGTTAATAAGCGAACTGTACAGACGTGAAATGTTGTTCCTGCGCACTAAGCGCCTTCTTGCTGCGCATTCCAACCACCACTCCGCCGAGAGTGGTAACAGCTGTTTCGGATCATCTGCTGCGCGTTTCTGCTCGTCAGTACTGTCTCTGCGCATTGATTGGAGTCCGGAACTGTCCCAGCATTCCCAAGTCGTCCTGTCTGTACTTCCCCCCACCCTCTCTATGACAGTGACGAAACAGTCCCCACCTACAGGTGTTGCTACTGGCAACAAGGAAGATGCTAGGGAAACGCACTGCACCATGGGAAACATCCGGTTTACCCATGGTGCTTTGTGCTCCTTTCCTTCATCACATGATTGCAAGCAAGTACACAGGGAAATTGGAACGCTGGGATACATGCCCAGAATTCAGTGCGATAATGCGCATCACAGCGAGGAATCCTGTGACGTAGCAAGGAGCGACGTGTGTACAAGCTGCAGCGCACTAAAATCCACGTGAGTCTTACAGCGCAGTTAAGAAGTTGCGCTCTAATTTGATCGTGTAGCATAAGCCTTAGAAGCAGTGACTATACTGAGCCAAGATCAATTGGCTTAGAAACACATGGGACCCAATGAAAGGGTATACTTTCAACTGACTGGTAATTGTACAGAGGCATAAGGGGCCAGGTTGTATCAGGTGTATGTAACAGGCATCTGTTAAGACTATAGATATTTAGGCCTGCTTGTAAGGCCTATGATTTTTAAATAGATTTGTATCACTTAGCTAACCACAGTGGTAGCAAACCAAAGAATCAAAACCACAAACTGCTTGATAGGCTGAGGCCTTGTACTTTGGCGAAGCAAAGGCAAAAAGCACCAGGGGCAGCCATAAGCTGGGAAGCATGGAGTCACATCCACACGTTCCAAACAAAGGTGATAGCATCCTGTCTGGTTTGCAAACACTTGTGGTGATAGAATCTACATTTTGTATTGTTTGGTCATCCTGGTATCTGCTGGGTTGATAACTCCTGTCTGAGTCCTTGATTGTTTCTCTTTTCCTCTAATTAGTTGCAATCAGATACAGTGGTGGGGTTTGATTGGTTAGAGAATTATGTTACAATATGCTAGGATTGGTTCTTAAAATAATATTAAAGAAATGATTGGTTAAAATACATTATAAAAACTAAGGTAAACCAAGAAGGAGAGGGAGAAAAATTTACTGGTGGGGGGTGGGGATTTATTGGGGGGAGGGGGAATATGCTGGAGGGGGAATTTATTGGGGAAGGGTGGAAATGTACTGGGAGGGGAAACTTATTGGTGTAAAGGACTATGGGGTCCTAATGGATGATTGTGTGGAAAAGATCCCAGTAAACCAGTCATTTTGCCTGCTGCTGGACTTTGGTCTTCTGCTCCTGACAGTGAAGCAAGAACTGAAAGTACTTGGGAGGGTCCTAAGAGCATCTACTATAATGTAAAGTTCTAAAGGGGTAGCTGTGTTAGGCTTGGTCAGCAAAACAAACAAGGAGTCCAGTGGCACTTTTAAAGACTAACAAATTTATTTATGGCATGAGCTTTCATGGGAGAAAATCCCACTTCGTCAGACACTTTGAAGATAGGGAATTTACAGAATGGGAGGAAGTTAAATGCAGGGAAATGTATGACACAGGATCAGGTCAGGCTGTAACAGGAAATCAAAATAGGTGGTGGGATTCAAACACTGGGGAACAACATATAGAGGAAGGTGAGGTCAAATCACCTGTTGTAATAAGAAAAATAATTCATAGTCCCTATTTAACCCTGAGACAATGGAGTCGGAGTCATAGAATCATAGAATCACAGAATCATAGAATAATAGGGTTGGAAGGGACCTCACGAGGTCATCTAGTCCAACCCCCTGCTAAAAAGCAGGACCACTCCCCCTAAATTATCCCAGCCAGGGTTCTGTCTAACCGAGCCTTAAAAATCTCCAAAGATGAAGATTCTACCACCTCCCTAGATAGCCCATTCCAATCCTTCACCACCCTCCTAGTGAGAAAGTTTTTCCTAATATCCAACCTTGACCTCCCCAGCTGTAATTTGAAACCATTGCTCCTTGTTCTGTCCTCTGTTACCCTCGAGAACGGCCTACCTCCCTCCTCTTTGAAGCAACCCTTCAAGTAGTTGAAGGTTGCTATCAAATCTCCCCTCAGTCTTCTCTTCTGTAGACTAAATAAGCCTAGTTCCTTCAGTCTCTCCTCATAAGTCATGTGCCCCAGCCCCCTAATCATTTTTGTTGCCCTCCGCTGGACTCTTTCTAATTTGTCCACATCCTTTCTGTAGTGGGGAGCCCAAAACTGGACACAGTACTCCAGATGCGGCCTGACCAGTGTCGAATAGAGGGGAATTATCACATCCCTCAATCTGCTGGCAATACTCCTACTGATGCAGCCTAATATGCCATTGGCCTTTTTGGCAACAAGGGCACACTGTTGGCTCATATTCATCTTCCCGTCCACCATAACCCCCAGGTCCTTTTCTACAGCGCTGCTACTTAGCTGATCGGTCCCCAGCCTGTAGCAGTGCATGGGATTTTTCCGTCCTAAGTGCAGGACTTTGCACTTGTCTTTGTTGAACCTCATGAGGTTTCTTTCGGCCCAGTGTTCCAATTTGTCCAAGTCTCTCTGGATCCTGTCCCTGCCCTCCAGAGTATCTACCATTCCCCCCAACTTGGTGTCATCCGCAAACTTACTAAGCACGCAGTCTATTCCATCGTCAAGATCATTAATGAAGATGTTGAATAGAACCGGCCCCAGGACCGACCCCTGGGGCACTCCACTCGTTACCGGTTGCCAACCAGACATCGAGCCATTGATTCCTACCCGCTGAGCCCGTTGATCTAACCAGTTTTCGATCCACCTTACGGTCCACTCGTCCAACCCATACTTCCTTAACTTGCCAACGAGAATGCTGTGGGAAACCGTATCAAAAGCCTTGCTAAAGTCAAGGTATATCACGTCAACGGCTCTTCCCGCATCCACAAATCCAGTCATCTCATCATAGAAGGAGATCAGGTTGGTCAGGCACGATTTGCCCTTGGTGAATCCATGTTGACTGTTCCTGATCACTCTATTTTCCTCCAAGTGTTTCAGGATGGATTCCTTGAGGACCTGCTCCATGATTTTCCCAGGGATTGAGGTGAGGCTGACCGGTCTGTAGTTCCCCGGATCCTCCTTTTTCCCTTTCTTAAAGATAGGTACTATATTTGCCTTTTTCCAATCCTCTGGGACCACCCCCGTTCGCCACGAGTTCTCAAAGATAATGGCCAGCGGCTCTGCAATCACTTCCCCCAACTCCCTCAGCACCCTCGGATGCAGTTCATCCGGCCCATGGACTTGTGCACATCCAATTTCATTAAGTGTTCCCTAGCCTGACTTTCCATCACCAAGGGCCACTCTTCTCTCCAGTCCGCGTTACCCCGTGTAGTAGCCTGGGAGCTGGCCCGCCCTGTGAAGACTGAAGTAAAAAAAGCATTGAGTACTTCAGCCTTTTCCGCATCATCCTCCACGAGGATGCATGCCCCATTCAGTAAGGGACCTACACCACCTCTGATCCTTTTCTTGTTGCTGATATACTTATAGAACCCCTTTCTGTTATCCTTCACATCTCTTGCTAGCTGCAACTCCAATTGTCCTTTGGCCTTTCTGATATTATCTCTGCAGTCCCGAGCAATATCTCTATACGCCTCCCTTGTCATCTGTCCAAGCTTCCACTTCTTGTAAGCTTCCCTTTTATGTTTCAGCTCCCCGCAGAGTTCCCTGCTAAGCCACGCTGGTCGCCGTCCACATTTGCTGTTCTTTCTGCACATCGGAATGTTATCTTCCTGTGCCTTTAACAGGGTTTCTTTAAAATACAGCCAGCTGTCTTGGACACCTTTCCCCTTCAGATCAGCTTCCCATGGGACCCTGCCCATCAGCTCCCTAAGGGAGCCAAAATCTGCTTTTCTGAAGGCCAGGGTGTGTGTTCTGCTTCTTTCCTTCCTTCCATTGATCAGGATCCTGAACTCTACCATCTCATGGTCGCTGCTGCCCAGGTTGCCATTTACTTCTACTTCCCCGATCAATTCTTCTCTGTTTGTGAGCAATAGGTCTAGAGGTGCAAGGCCCCTAGTTGGTTCATATTTAAATATAACTTCCAATTCTGCAGCTTCTCTTTGGAACTGCAATTTGTTATTCATTTGTTTGAGCACTGCTATTAACAAGTCATCAATGGAGTGCGCATGGAGATTGAAGTGTTCCCCTATTGGTTTTTGAATGTTGTGATTTCTGATGTCATACTTGTATCCATTTATTCTTTTGTGCAAAAATTGTCCCGGTTGTCCAATATATAAGGCAGGGTCTTCAAAGTGTCCACCAAAGTGGGATTTTCTCCCACGAAAGCTCATGCCATAAATAAATTTGTTAGTCTTTAAAAGTGCCACTGGACTCCTTGTTTGTTTAATGAAGACAAATTTCCAATAATTTAGTGCGTCCATTCAGAAAAAAATCCAAAAATTCCACCAGTAACATATAATGTCAAGCCTGCACCCAACAAATCATCACTGATGCTAATAAAATCACCAACTTCTGCCTAGTCTGCATTCCCTCCATCATAGGCAAGACTATTGAATAGACAAACAAATAAGTAAATCACTGGTATTTTAGACACCTTCCAATCAGACTTTGGATCAGTTTATGGCAGTGACACACTGCAGCTTGAAAATATGGGAGATATCCTTATGGCGATGGACACATCCATTCTAACTCTACTTCATCTACCATCTCTATGACAGCATCAAACGTGATGTGCTGTCCACTAGCAAAAGCTTGCAGTTGTGGAAGGATTTCCATTAGGCTGTCTTTGTTGTAGGGAAGAAATGTGTTGGAAAACAGTTACACATTCCTTCAGCTTATGCTATTTAATGCAAAATTCACTAATGAGGTTACCACTGCCCATGATTTTATCAAAAGTTGCTGTTTTTTACAGTGCTTCACAGACTATGCTGCCTTTCAATTAATTTCCATGTGCAATTTAACCTCGTGGTTTAAATCTACAAATTCCTGGTTACTCTGAGGAACTTTCCCCATATGCTGCTCCATTAGCTGGACCACTTGAATGACAGTGCTCTGGTTTAAACTGGTAGGTGAAAGCTGGAGGCACAAGCATTTTCAAACTTTACAATTTGCTTCCTGCTTTGGATACCCTAACTGACGTGGCAGAGTGATAGGAAAGCCTAGGTGGGTAATGTGACAGAATTAAATTATGGGCATGTACAGAGTATGGATTTTTATTAATATATTTTATAGATGAACAACAAACAACACCACACCACTACGTGTCTTTCTCCTTTGGCACAGACAATGCTGTCTTCCAGCTTTTATGGAGTCAGAAGGAAATAAGAACGTCAATAAAAAAATAAACAAAATTCAGGTAAGATAGAGATGATGTTCATAAGAAAAGAAAAGCATTTAGATGAACTGTAGACAACTTAACTCAACCTGTGTCAAGGTGATAGCGCCACCAGTGGTTAAGAAAATGCACCGTGTCAGGGATCTGTTGTACTCATTGCACTTAGACCCAGTACGGCAGCTGTTAACCAAAATGCATTCCTTCATCTTCTACGGGCAGGGAGACTTCAGCCCATATTCTTGAAACAGCTATAAAGCTATAAAGACTAGGGCATAAGCTTTCATGGGCTCCAAGCCAATTCGTCAGATGTTGAAGCCCATAAAATCTTATGCCTGAAGAAATGTATTAGTCTTTGAAGATGCCACAGGACTCTCATTGTTTTTGCTGTATTCAGACTAACACAGCTACCCTTCTGAGAATTAGCTATGTGATTTCATGGTTTTGTCATGCCTTGACTAGACTAATGGAATGTGCTGTACATAGGATTGAAGGCACAGGCCATGCAGAAAACGGTTCAATAATAATACATCAATGAAAGGCAAATATCTAGTAATGGCTCATCTTCAAAAATGACTAGATGTTTATACAGCTAATAAGGGCATCCACATGATGCTGGATAGAAACAGAAAGTCATGCTTCAGGGCACCAGGCAACCACTCTTTGACAAGAGTTTTAGAAGAAACTTCTCTGGTAGAGAAAGAATTATTCCATGATTTTTCACTACAGGGTTTCCTCACAGCTGCCTCTGAATCATCTGGTATTAGCCACTGTTAAAGAAAGAATACTAAACAAGATGGAACTCTGGTCTAATCCAATGTGGTTATTCCTATGTTCCTAAGTATGAAAGGCCAAAGAAACTTCTTATTAGCAGAGTATCCAGTTATATTAGAAAAGAATAACGAAAAGCATGAGACTTCTTAAGGGCTATAAGCACTAATGGACAGCAGTTTGGAAATAAATGTTCAGTGTGGGCAGGTTATTTTATGAAACCTACCTACCTCTGAAATAGCTGACTCTGGCCACTGCTTGAGAAAGGACACTGAAATAAATGGACCACTGTTCTAAGCCACATGTATTTCTTATGCTCCTATGCTCCAAGCTGTGCACTGGTTCCCTGTATAATTCTGAATCCATTTCAAGGTGTGAGTTCTAATATTGAAATTTTTGATTGAACTAGGCACTAACTATTGTCGAGTCTCTCCTCCCCTCCTGTCATAGCAGCTATGACAGACTGCCCAAAAATGCCTCTACCTCATTCTCTCCTGAACACCAGTAGAGGAAAAGGGAAAAATAAAGATTTTGCAATCCAAATGAATGGGGCAAGTTTCAAAACTGGGAATCCCTCATATAGAACAACGTGTCAGCATCTTTCTCTCATTTTATGCAGAGAGTTCCAAACTGAACATCTTTTCTGATCTCATCTGTGCCCCTTAATTCAGACTTTGAGCACGATTTCAAGAAAGATGAGGCCCAAAATCTTCATGCGTTTATGTAGATGTAATTGCATATCAACTCTCATGCAATTATAACTATTATACCTGCAAATCTTCCATTTTCACAAGCAAAATTCACAAGCAATTTTTATAGTTGTGTGCGCAAAGGCCAGACCTCAACTTTCTGAAAATCAGGCCATCTGTTAATTTTTAGTATCTTGAAAACAGAAATATAGTACTATAGCACAAAAACATCAGCCACAACTAATTGCTTAATAAATGAGGTAGTTAATAAAATATTCACATTTTCTAGACAGCAAATTTTATCTGCATTCTAAGTTTTTCCTGAAAAATAGCAGTTTTGTTCTTTCACCATACCATAATATGTTGCAAGCAAACTGAATAAAGGATATTCTCATTAGAGTTGTGTGGGAAATACTTTAGGTTGTTTTGAACATTGCTACTTACAGTGTTTACAGATTTCCAATTATCTATTTAGTTTCAACTAAGAAGTGAGTGCCCCATCCTACATGAATTACCTATGGGTAAATATTGCATTAAGAAAATACACAGACATTTGGAAAGGACTTGGCTCTTTTCTTTAACAGGAAGGTGGTTTAGAGGGCAAATAAACCAAAGGGGGGGAAATGCCACACTTCTTGAATACTTGAATATTCTCTCCCTTAGGACCAGTCCCTTTTCCTCACTGTTTTTCTACTCTTTGTTCATTTGTTTTCTGGAGTACGTACCCTTAAGGCAGCTTGTCCTGGAGGCCCTTCATCTCCCTAGGAAAAATCAGAGGGAGATGGGAGTCAGTAGTTCATTCAGTTACACATTTTTTACTTTTACATGTAGAGGATATCAGACAGAAACATAAGTAACTTCGATACCATACTTTGCAACAGCATGCTTTTATTTCACAAAAGCATATGTAAAATATTAAATACCTTTCCCAGACCTCACTAAGAACTCTGTATAGCTTGAAAGCTTGTCTCACTCTCCAACAGAAGTTAGTCCTTACCAACCCTCTATGTAAAATGTTTTGTTGTAGTGCTCATAGATGTGCATAGTATTTACAGGTAAACAAAAAGACAAGCCCCTGAAGCAAAAAAGTTATAATCTGAGAAACCAATGCTACAGACACTGCACAAGATTAATTTAATACACACAAGTTAGCTCACTGAACTCAATGGCTATGTCTACACTTGTTAATTTAAGTCGACTTAGCTAAGCTTTGTTAAGTCGATTTAGCATGTCCACACTCAAAATTTAAGTCGACTTAGAGGAGACCCTGCCAAATCGACCTAGAGTGTCCACACTGGACGCCTAGGTCAACTTGTAGGGGCTAGGTGGACCTGGAACAGGTCCACAGTGGCGGGGGGGCACCCCTTGCCAAGTGCCAGGGGGCTCAGGCTTTGCCCCATTGTACCTTGGTACAATGGGGGCTGAGCCTCACAGGGATCCTGGCAGGGCATAGGGGCAGGGTAGGCAGGGCTCTGTCCTGCTCTGTGGGGGTGGGGGGCACGCCAGGCTGTGGCTGTGCCAGCCACCCTGGCAGGGAGGGCAGCGGGGAAGCCTTAAAGCTCCCTAAGTCGACTTAAAGTCGACTTAGGGCTACTCCACATCCACACTGGCTAAGTCAACTTTCAAAAGTCAACTTAGCCCCTAAAGTCGACTTAAAACGAGGTTTAATAAAGTCGACTCAATTTTTCCTTAAGTCGACTTAAGCAGCTGCTTAAGTCGACTTAAGCAAGCTTAAGGCAACTTAATTTGTAAGTATAGATGCACCCAATGAGACTTTTTATGTATGTAATGTCTGTGGTCTTTAAAAGTGCCACAGGACACCTTTCATGTATGTAAAGTCAACCCTGTGTGTAGTATTTGCAGAGTTAGAACGTTAGATCTTGAGCATACACATAAAGCCCTGAGATTCATGGCCTAAACTAGACAGAGGACAGGAAGGG
This sequence comes from Pelusios castaneus, assembly GCA_007922175.1. NCBI lineage: Eukaryota > Metazoa > Chordata > Testudines > Pelomedusidae > Pelusios > Pelusios castaneus. Next base: position 3,038,287 of record ML685883.1, read on the forward strand.
ATGACATAAAAAATGGAGAGCGAGACTTCAGGAAGAAAGAAGAATATTTTAAATACTACATAAAAAGAAATGTCTTGATAATTAGTGGACATCTCTTGTTGGTTTCCTTATTAATTTATATTGCTATTTCATATAATAAAATTCATATATCATATTTAACATTTGAGAGATCAAAAGAAGACAAGAGGATATGTGCTCTTGAATGGAAGTTAGCAATAAAAAACAGTCATGAGTTGTGGTTATGCTGATGAAGATGAAAACTATTGTGTATAAGAACTCATTTTCTTGACAACAAAATACATGAAAATGAATAATTCTATATAGAGAGTTGACATTGAATGGTGTAACCAAAAAAAGTTAGGGTTGGGACCACACATTGAAAAATGAGGCTAAAATATATTATTAGGAAACTGCTCGTTCAGTGAACATCTTCTATCCTGCACATTGAGTGAGATAGGGGTACTGTGAAAAAAACAGAGTCCTTTGGCACTTTTAAAGACTAACAAATTTATTTATTGCATGAGCTTTCGTGGGAGAAAATCCCACTTTGTCAGATGCTTTGAAGATGGGAAATTTAAATTAATCCCACTTCATCAGACACTTTGAAGATGGGAAATTTAAATTTAAATTTCCCATCTTCAAAGCGTCTGACAAAGTGGGATTTTCTCCCACGAAAGCTCAGGCAATAAATAAATCTGTTAGTCTTTAAAAGTGCCACAGGACTCAGTTTGTTTTTCTGCAATAGACTAACACGGCTACTCCTTTGGAACTTGATTACGTGGAAGGCTGTGGAAAAAAACAGTATGTGATCATGTAACTAAAGAGTGTATCATACTACGTGTGAGTAGCCCCAACTGAATTTTCATAGACAACAATAATTCTATTATGCGAACAAAAATACCTTTTCTCCCTTAGGACCGGTCAAGCCAGGATCACCTTTTAAGCCCTGTACAAATTAAAAATACAATGCATATAATATATATATATATACAAATTTTATTAGACAAAAGGTTCTTGGACAAAATTCTCTCAGTGTGAATTAGCATCTGCTATTCAAATCAATGTTTAATCATTAATATTATTAGTATGGAAATAGAGCAAATATTGATATTGATTTGTTCAAAAACCAAGAGACACCTATCAGAAGCTTTAGGTGCCCTCAACACACAATTAAATATACAGGGGCAAATTATCTTGACTGCTGTGCTCCATTTGTTCAAGTGGTACCAAGGCAATGGAAACCTCCTCTAGATTTTGGGCTGGGGAAACCTGAGGTAAGGCTAGCAGGCATAAAGCTAGCAAAACCAGTTCGTACACCACTCACTGCACTGGTACAGATCATACGTGAGGGAAAAGGGGGGAGACAGAAGGAGGGGTTGCATTGTAAATGATAGATAGTGCAATTGTTCTAAAATCAACATAATCAGAAAGCACATCTTAAAGCAACCCCCAGGCCATTCTAACTTTCAGCTGTGATAGGGAATAGAATGAGAGAGAAATAGCAGTTTCTTAATAGTTCCCCTTTATGCTGCAACCAGTGAAAGCTAGATAAGCAGAGTATGGGTCACCATTCTTAGATATTACAAATCCTGCAATTTTTCCTACTCACAACACCAGAAATGTTCACAAGGAATGATAAAGAAAGTATCCTCAGCACTAGCACTCAACAGCCCTCACTGTTCTTCTTATTCCTCAGAAGCAGATGAGCTTTGCACTGTGCCCCTAAACTCAACCAGTTCAAGCTATTTTAGAACAAGATGGAGCCAATCACAGAGAACCTCCTCCCAGAAGATTGCTTTCCTTTAAAGTCTAGTCATCTCCAGCTTCAGAACACTGACTGATCTCAGTTTCAGAAGTATGCCACTAGGAAACAGTAAGCGGGTCCTAAGTCATTTAGAGCATTATAGGTCAAGACCAAATCCTTAAACTCCACATGGAAACCAACTAGCAGACAATATAGGTAATGGAGCACTGATGTCATGTGGTCACACTTAGCAAGTAGGCCATCATTTCAGCACTAAGTGTATTGTATGAGATGATGTCATTGAGACATTTATTAGGATTTACTGTCCAGAATTCTTCCCCACCTTCTTCCAGTCCTTACAAACGCCATTCCTCACTTTGCAATAATTGGAAAGATAGAGACAACTGGCACTAAAATGATAATCAACATCTGTGCCTTGGTGGGTACAGAAACATTAAATCAGCCAGTGTTCTAAATACTGCATATTTGTGCAACTTCACTTCCTGTTAAAATTACATTAATTCACCATCTGGAAGGAACATCAGTTAGAACTATACGAGCATTTTAAGTACCCACTTTGGACTAAATTTGTATTTGTTGTAAATACCCCTGATTTAGCTTTGATTTGTCCTTTATTAAACTTGCAAAGTATGTAAGAGTTAAACCAGAAGTAGTTTTGCTTGTTGATCTCAAAATTCCTTTAAAGGCAAATAGAACCAAAAAGTGAGTCAAGAAAGAATTTTCATTTTAATTTTCACGTTTACATCCCACATATACATCTATTTCTACCTACTGCAGATTAGACATCACCGAGTTATGAAAGAGTATAAAATCCAATATTTTATATATTAAAAAAGCTATTTGATGGATTTTTCAAGTAACTGGAGAGTTTGTGTTATTTTCTATATTGTGGATCTGGTTCAGAAGTGCCAGGATTAGAGAATCAGTGGAGCAACAACAAGTTCAAGTAGAGGAATTAGTTCTTGGTTATGTATTTGTAGATCAGACAAAACAAGAGAGAAAGGCACACACAGTTCTGCAGCTACCATAATGAAAAATATGCTTAAATGTCACTATTAGGCAGGAAGGACAACAGTGGAGGAATAAAAAACACTGAAATCAAACTCTGCATTGTCAAGTTATGAGCTTCTTTTTTCTAACCGTTTCTCTAACATTATTTCTTTCTATGTTTACAACTGTTAGTGCTGAGCCTTAGGGGGTACCTAGCAGAGATGTATAGCCTGACTGCTACTGCAGGGACACAGTGAAGACAAAGGTCAATCGTGAATTGAGAGGAATAGGGGAACTGGACAATACTTATCATTTGCAGTTAGTGCATTAAAATGAGCCCATTTGAAAACACCCCTTTATATACTAAACCGAGTAAAGACAGGAATCTATCCGACCAGCAGGGCTTTTAAATCATGCATTTATGTCAATATACCTGAACGAGCTAGGAGTGGCTAGCCACATGACTGTCATTTATGGTCATGGTCCAAAGGGGTAACCATGTTAGTTTATTGTAGAAAAACAACAGAGTCCTGTTCTTCAAAGCGTCTGACGAAGAGGGATTTTCTCCCACAAAAGCTCATGAAATAAATAAATCTGTTAGCCTTTAAAAGTGCGACAGGACTCTTATTTATGGTCATGCAACACTAAAAGGACAAGAAAACAAGCGGAAAAATCCATAACATGCTTTCCTACTATAAATATTTTCTATTTTATTTTTCCACTGTATACTTCCAATTACATTTTATTTAATTTTAATCAAGTTAATATGTTACAGACATAGTTGTTGTCAGGAAACAAACTGATGCCTTCATAGCAGCCTTATTCCTCTCTGCAGCTGCCCTTCTAAACTGACCAGAATTCTAGTTGCTGCTGGCTGCCTCTGAAATGACATAACAGCTGCGTAATTGACATGCTAGGTCAGACCTGTGGTCCACCTAATGCAGTATCCTGTCTCTGACAGTGACCAAAACCAGATGCTTCAGGGGAATGCATGTGGTAACTCAGATCTCGGCAGAAATAATTTAGGTGATTTTAAATTAACTACTACATTTAAAAGGCTGTTTTTCAGCATGTTTTTTTTAAATGGTTGATTTTGAAAAGACTAACCTAAAGAGCCTAGTATCATATTTCACTGGTGTCCAAGAACTGTATACAAAGTCCAACTCATCTCATCACAAAGGATAAATAATTCAATGAATTCTAATTGGTTCTGACTCTAACTTCTCTGGGGTGCACAGTAATACTTTTTTGTGAATTACGGAATGCATGACACTGTTCAACCATACATATAGTCTTCAACTGGATGTCCTTCCCTTCTCTTAGAGGAATTTAGCTTGCTCTTTCTACAGACAAAAAAATGACTTGAAACACAATTTCTCTAGAAGGTGCCAAAATCCAGCTTATCATCCTACTTTGTTTGAAATCTTTAACCATCAGCTGTGCAAAGGTTCAAAAGTTATACTAAAAATCTCAACTCTCCACTGCCTTCCCTCATAGAAATGCATTTATTAAAATACTGTTCCACTATCAGAAGAGTTAATGATCCAAATACCAACTACAGCCAATCATTCTCTGATCTATTTTTTAAATTATGATTTTTCCACACTCCCAATGTCAATTTTCCTGATCTAATAAGCCAAAAACATGGGGAGAAGGTAGAAGCCTCCACTAACAGAAGATTTTTTACTGATAATTTCCTTTCTGTTTGCTGTCTTCCTTCAGTTATGAACATCTGAGGATCTGCCTCTTCACAAAGGCAGATCACCATCTAGGGTGTATAGAGATGTGGGAGATGCTGCTAAGAAAACAGAAATTATCAGTAAGAAGTTTTCCATTCTGTAGCCCTCTGATTCCCACAGTGCTCTGGGAAGTATCAGCTGTAAGGAGAGTTATGGAAACAAGAATATGGCAGATAAGAAGTACTCCCTTTTTATAAGATCACTTAAAGATTTATATTATTTCTGGACTACACTCCTGTTGAAGGAGGCCTCTGCAGAAGATAGTGCTTGTAGTGCTTGTTAAAGAATTCTACATGCGTAATATAAAAGTTTCAGCTGTAGATCAAGTGGTTTGCCATACAAATTTCTGAAGTGGATAGCACTTTTTCATTTCACCCATGATGTTGCTAAAGATCTTGTGAAGTGTGTCTTAATCCCTTCTGTACAGTAATCCCTTCCAGTACAGTAATTTGTAGACTTCACAGTGTAAACCATCTAGCAATAGAGGTTTTGGAAACTTGGAGTCCCTGGCCCACTGGATGGAAGGACACAAAACGGCACCCTGATCCTTTCATGGTTTCTGTATGCCTGAGGTTCAACTAAAGAATACTAATATTGTGATAATTTTTAAAAAAGCCTTTCCTCCCTAAATCACTTCCTCAAAGGAGGAATGATGTGGTAACTGCAGGCTCAGAGGAGGATTTTGAGGGAACAAATTTACTCTAAAGCTCACTCTCAGAAGCCTGGTCAGGCTGCATTTGAATCATGGAAACAAACTTGTTCCCCACAGTTTTACATTTTTCAGGGGGGAGAGAAGCAGGTGGGGGGAGGAAACCATGCCACATCTTGCTTGGATTCAGAGCCAGACAAATTCACTTTCCTCAGTGGAGGAGCGGAAAGAAGACGAAGAGTCAAAGGACTCATATCTCCTAGGTTCTTTGACATTTTTCTTTTTCATTTTTTTTTAACCTTTTTGGGGGAGCGTAGAAGCTCTGCTATAGTTTTGGTCATGCCTTTTACATCTTGTCTTCTTTAGGACTTGGAACCCTCTTGAGAGATCTGTCTCTGAATCCTTGCCATTTCGGTCCCAGTCCCCCTAGGAATGGAGAGAGAAGAACTCATAGTCAGAATCCTCCTGGTCGGTTTGAGTGGGGAGGGCTGATTAGAAACTGCTTCTTTCCCCATGGCATTCAAGACACACTTTAAGAAGCATTGGAATGGGTTACCTAGGGAGGTGGTAGAATCTCCGTCTTTGGAGATTTTTAAGGCCCGGTTAGACAAAACCCTGACTGGAGTGATTTAGTGGGAGTGGTCCTGCTTTTTAGCAGGAGGTTGGACTAGATGACCTTGTGAGGTCCCTTCCATCCCTATTATTCTATGATTCTAAGGCCATGTACACACTACAGGAATAATCGCGCAACAAGCCCGTTGCGCTTTAAAAGTCACGTTGTTTTTGTAGCGCAGGATCGTGTACACACTCTGCTGCTTGTGATGGAACAGAGCCCCCCCCTGCAATTCGCGATTTCACAAGAAACCCAATTGAATTGTGGGAACCTATCCCACTGTTCCATCCATCCTGATTTGGTGCTAAGAATGCTGGGTAGAAGGAGAGTAGCACTGAGCACCATGGGTAAAGTCTTGGTTTCCCATGGTGCATTCTGTTACCTTTGCATCACGAGAGTTGCTACTAGCAACTCGCGCCCATTTTCAACAGTAGCGCATCGCTTCTCGGAAGTCCTTTGGCAGCAACATGGATCCAGGTCTAATCTCGACTTTCGCCTTCAACATAATGAATACATCTCAGCTGGTGGCACAGTATGCGTTCAGCTCTGAATCAGAGCAGGATTCGGATGACCCTGGGCTGGTGACTACCATACAGAACAGCACCACCGCATTGCTGAGCTCCTTCACAGAGCATCTGCACACGGTGCACTGCCGGTTCTGGTCACGAGAGACAAGCACCGAGTGGTGGGACCGCATCGTTTTTCAGGTGTGGGATGATGACCAGTGGCTACAGAACTTTCGAATACGGAAAGCCACATTCATGGAACTGTGTGAGGAGCTAGCCCCTGCCCTGCGACGCAAGGACACCAAAATGAGAGCCGTGGAGAAGCGTGTCACAATCGCGCTGTGGAAAATGGCGACTCCAGACTGCTACCGCTCGGTCGTGAATCAGTTTGGAGTTGGCAGGTCGACCGTTGGGTTAGCACTTTCACAAGTGTGCAGAGCCATTAATCATGTTCTGCTCCGGAGGACAGTGACGTTGGGTAACGTGCGGGAGATCGTCGATGAATTCGCGGCCATGGGATTCCCGAACTGTGGAGGGGCAATAGACGGCACGCACATCCCTATTCTAGCTCCGGAGCATCTTGCGACTGAATATATTAATAGGAAAGGCTTCTTCTCCATGGTGCTTCAGGCACTCGTGGATCACAGGGGGCGTTTCACGGACATAAATGTGGGGTGGTCGGGTAAGGTTCATGATGCTCGCATTTTCTGGAACACGGACCTGTACTGGAAGTTGCAGGCAGGGACCTTCTTCCCCAATGATAAAATTACTGTTGGGGATGTGGAGATGCCCATAGTCATCATAGGAGATCCAGCCTACCCACTGATGCCTTGGCTCATGAAGCCCTATACTGGAAATTTGGATCCCAGCAAGGAGTGCTTCAATTACCGGTTCAGCCGGTGCCGAAAGACCGTAGAGTGCGCCTTTGGGTGCTTAAAAGGCCGCTGGCGCTGTTTGTATGGGAGGCTAGATTTAAATGAGGACAACATTCCAGCCGTCATTGCGGCGTGGTGTGTCGTGCATAACCTCTGTGAAAATAGGGGAGAGAAATTTCCCCCTTCATGGGACGTGGAGGCTGAGCGGCTAGAGTTTGTCTTCCAGCAGCCAGCCACTAGGAGTATCGGGGGGCACAGCTGAGAGCTGTCCTCATAAGGGAGGCACTTAGGGTGCATTTTAGTGATGGGGACTCATAGGACGCATTGCATCTTTGTGCAGTAGTGTTCCCAAGCAGTATTGGGTGCTGATTGGGGGGGTGGAGGGACAGTGCCAGTGGGCGTGTACTGTACTATGCTCGAATGAGTGAATACTAAACATGCAACAACTAATCTTATTGTGTATCAATAAAGACACTGTGCAAAGTTCAAGTGATTCAATTTTATTATTATAAAACATTAAATATTTACAGTAAGCAGTGCCTGCAAAAGGGGCTATAGATGCGTGTAGGTGTGTGTCTCAATGCCATAGCTTGGTGCAGGAGTGGATGTAACATTGTACCAGGAGGGTCCCTGGGCTTCAAAGAACTGCTTTGAGGGAGAATGGGGCATGGGGGACAGAAAGTGTTGCTGTGGCTGCGGGACGAGGGGGCGAGCCTGGAGCAGCTGGGTCTGCAGACCAGCCATGGTCTTCAGCAGTTGGGTCTGCTCCTGTAGGATGCTTATGAGGGCATCCTTCTGCTTCTGCCTCTTCACATTGTTTTCTTTGCGCTCCTGCCGGCACTCCTGCCTCCATTGTCTAGTCTCCCTTGCTGATGCCTCGTTGGACTGCATCAGCTCCTGGAAGATATCCTCCTTGCTCCTGTAAGGCCTTCTCCTTATCTGTCTCAGCCGGTCAGCTGGCGCAGACCACCGACCGGCGAAGGTCGTTTCTAAGGAAAAATGAAACATCATAAGTAGTGCTATTATTCTCACTTTGGTTAAGGAGCCGGTAATATGCTCTCCTGCCACATTCCGCTGTGCCCACGGGACAGGGCATTGCCGGGGACTGAAAGGGCTTTTGCAAAGGGAGGTTCGGGTTGCTGAGACAAGACACACAGCTCCGTGAACTATTTGCATTGCTTTGGGTGATTAGTTCACATACGGCACTGCCATGGAAGCCGATATCTCGCTGCTTAGAGTGCCTCTGCTAGCCAGAATGCATATCCTGCATGTCACTGGTTTTCAGCCAGGACCGTACGCAGCAGGCTTGTGCGCAGCCATGGTTCCCGCTGCTGTGCTTTGCAACTGGCGAGGGAGAGTATCCCTCTATGGGGGAGGGGAAACAGTTGCTCTCGCTTCAAATTTAACTAGGAGGCTGTGGAAGTACATCGAGGACACCTTCAGTGATCTCAATGGAGAGGATTTCTTGACAATTTCAGCATGCATTGATGCACTGCTCATGGAATGCGGGGTAGACCCCCCCATTCAAAAAAGAAAAGAAAGGATGAAACTCAAAACGCCTATTTCCTGCCCGCTCTTCATTTGCCCGCAAAGCTTATCCAGCTAGCATAGAAGCTACTTCTGATGAAACTTACCAGAGCTCCCCTCTACTGCATCCAAAGACAGTATGGAGAAGGAATCTGGGCAGCACATGTCAGGTGGTGAGGAGAACAGCTCCTGGCTCCGTAGGTCGGCTGCACCGCTTTCACCCTCCAGGTCATCTTCCACCTCCACGTCCTCGTCGACGAATCGCTCATCACCGTCTGCTCCGGTATCCTTTTCGTGGGGGGTGCTGACATGTCCACAGGAGCTTTTGGGGTGGTTGTGGGATCCCCGCTCAGGATTGCTTCCAGCTCCTTGTAAAATCAGCATGTAGCCGGCGCTGAGCCGAAGCGCTGGTTTGCCTCTCTGGCTCTGTGGTACGTAATCCACAACTCCTTCACTTTCGACCTGCACTGAAGAGTGTCTCTCTCGTACCCCTTCTCTGCCATGGCCCGAGAAATCTGGCCAAAAATATCGAAATTCCACTGGCTGCCACGTAACTGTGCCTGCACAGCAGACTCTCCCCAGATGCCTATGAGATCAAGCACCTCAGCTGTGGTCCAGACTGGAGCACGTTTGCTGCGTTGAGCCACCATTTCTCTTGGAGTACACAGCTGCAGCTGCACTCCACACCAAGCAAACAGGAAGAGTGAAGAATTCAAAAATTCCCGGGAATGATGAGAGGGCGGGTACAGTCATGTCACAGCCACAGAGCGCAGAAGGAAGTGCAGAAGGGATGGAATTGGAATTCGGGGACATTTCCGGAGGTTTCATATTGCGCAGCAACCATACACACACGAACTATTGCGGAACAGCTGTTCCGCAGTAGCCGTCACCACCCTTGTTTTGGTGGTTTACATGTTGCGCGGTAAGACGGCTGTTACCGCGCACAACATGGATTTGTGTGTGGACGCTGTACCTGTTATTGCGCAATAACGAGCGTTATCGTGCAATAACTTTGCAGGGTGTACATGGCCTAAGAGTGAGTGTGAGTGGGGATTTTAGCTTTCAAGCCTCCCTTCTTTGTTTTGCAGGTGTTTGGGACTCACACCTTGAGTCAAGTGGTCAGGCCTCTCCTTAGTTTTAGAGCCTCTTTGCTCTGCGCAAGGGTTCCTGGTCTGTATTTCCCTTGCTGGAGTCCCAGTTGTTTTGGTGGATAGGGGACAACATCTGCCTGTCCAAATCACAGCCCCAAGGCATAATGGAGTTAGGAATGGAAGACTGAGTATGAGCTGGGCATAAGTCACCATCTGCTGAGCCTGGGAAGGGAGCCGCACAAACAGAGGGCTGCTTTGCTTTAACCCTGTGCTGTGTTGGCTTCCAAGCCTCAAAACAACAGGGGAACTGGCAGGGAAGTTGAAAGAGGGTTAACCCTCAGAAGGGTTAACTGCTCCAGGAACAACACCGCCACCCAAAAACTGGGCAGAAACAACTCAAAATGCAAAGGGTCAGAGGAACAGAAATTTCATGAATCTGCTGTCATGAGGCAGATAATCTGGTGGCACACAGGAGCACAGGAGGCATAGCCAGAGCATGGGGAACCAAAATGCAGATCTGCCTCTGAAGCTGCAGATAGAGGAAAGCAGCCCAGATGTCCAGAAACGTGTGAGATGCTGGTCTGCAGAAAGCATATTTTCTTTTATCCCTTCAAAAAAGGCATTTGTTTTAGCCCGAACTGTCTATCACATCATGTACACACATACATACATTAACCAAACCACATCACTCACTGGAGGTAAAAGGCAGCAACTAGATTTGTAATGTTTTTTTTAATTTAGGAAAAGCAAAGAAACACCTGAACAGCCACCTAGGGACAACATGCCAAAGAAAAGCATACCATTTTTAGGAGTGCCTTGGTTTCAGGTAAGTAAAAACTAATTAGATTAAGTGTTTCAGAAATATTGCCGCAGCTCCTCTTAGGGAAAAGTTTTGGTAACAGTTCTGAGAACAATTTACCCAACAGGTTGGTTATTATCTGAAACTTGAAAATAAACAGTTCCAGAAGGGACTAACCACAGAGGACAGGCTGAGTAGAAGAAAGTCAAAGGGCCTAAGGAAAAACCAGGACAGGAAAGGGGCTTGAACGAAGTTTTTACCCGAGGCAATCGAACTTCACTACTGCTCTCTGTAAGATCCTGATTGTCCTCCAACCAGCACACTTCTCTATAGGTAAGGGACAGTAGAGAGGGTAAAAAGAATAAACAATCGCACGGCTATCTACATATGTGTTTATATGGTCCACATCACAACAGAATCTAACAAACTGTACCAAGCAGCTTATCTAGCATTCCGGTTTATGGAAGTATTACCTAACCTGCCAAAAGAAGATCACCTCAAGCTGGATGCTGTTTGCTGGGGGCTACACTACCATGATATTTTTCTTTAGTTATGTGCAAAGAGAAGACTTGGTGTTGGCTGGGCCTTTGTCTAAAACCAAAACAATACCCTAAGACCTACAATTTCAGCAGTCTGTTTTTGTAAACTGGTGTTTTAGCAAGCTGTCCTGTTGCTCGTATTCTATCATATAGATTTCTATCGATTGAGATTCTTACCCTATATTAACCATGAACTTGGCCATGGAAATCTGAAGAAAAACATACTGTCCAGACCTGTTAATTCTGTATGATGTTACCTGTAAGAACCATTAGGGTCACATTTTGAAGCCTAAGGAACATTAGGGAAATAAACTTTTTGCTCCCAAATGCTTTGCACTATGAATTCTTACTGAATAAAATCTAGCTGGCTCATTGACTCCTTTAAGCACTATGTGAAATATACCATATATTTAAAATGTTCTTAGAGGCTGGGTGGCAACCCACGCACACATACCTTCTAAGAATTAGAAAAACACCACTAAGAGACATCAGATTCTATTGCCAGTGAACAAATGATGCCACAAATAAGTTCAGTGGAACCCCAACTAACAAATCCAGTCACCACATACACACTTCATGTGCCACCTACTAAAACCCGGAATACAGTTTGATAAACACTATAGTGGACAAACATCTAATAGAAAAATACTACAAGGCTGGCATAACTTCTTGAGGATGGCAGATCTCTCATCCTAAAATAATGCTACTAGGGAAGGAAAAACACAAGTTATTTGTTATTAACTACCTTATTGGTGCATGAGGAAATTGTTCTTACATCTCTTTCATACATATTCCTTGAAATGAACTTCATGTCCTGTATTGTAATAAAAGGACTTGATCTTACCTTGTGCTAAAATCTCCCATGCTAGTAGTGTTCTCCTTAATATACTGAAAACAGGGCACACAACCCACAGTACTGCAGCCAACAGAATGGATCAAAATGACTATAGGACAGACCATTGATCCCTTCCTGAGTAATAGAACTTCACAGACAACCAACCTACAACTTACTATATAGAACACTCAGGAAATCTAAATTGAAATATCAGTTGTGGGTCACACTGGTTGACACTATTAGGATGGAACAGATTGGGCAAACAGTATCATGGTTTGACATAAACAAATACCTGCATGTGCCTCTTGTACTTCTAATCCTAGCATTGATTTTTCTCTTTTTCCTCTCCGTTAAACACAGCTTTCAAACACTGCTCATGTTGCACTCTATTTTGATTTCTGTAATTCAAAGAAAGGGCTCCTAGCAAAGTTCTCAAACACCAAATATAATGAAGTAACACAATTGGCTTTTGCCTTAAAAAGGATTTGGATTTCTCATCTATATTTCCTTATAAATTAATCAGAGCACCACAATGGATCTGTACAATATGGCTGTGAAACAAGCTCACAACAACATGAAAAGAGACACAGTAAGGCCTAAAAACAAAATACTGAAACTATGTACCTTGATATTGGAGCTGTCTAAAAATTCTTATATTTCTGGCCATCTGTTTTTCTTTTCTGCCCAACCTTCAACTCCATGTCTGCTGCCACAGCAAGCACAGAATTAAAAATACTTTTGACTAGTGTCACAGGAAACAGAATGGAGCATTTTTTTAACTGAATATTATTTCTTCTTTCTGTAGAACATTTTGCTTTATTTGACAGCCCAATTAACTTCATAGATCTGTCCTGTGAACTTTTAGGTATGAAGTGAGGGCTTTAATAAAAGTGGCACTATTTTAACCAAAGAAAGGACCCCATTCAATGACCCTTTTTTCCTGAAGAAGGAAAATATTTAATTTAATCAATTCGTCTAAGTGTACATGGAATATTAATATATGTTTTACATTTCAGATATTTGTTACCATTTCCACTCCATTTTTTCCCTAATACTGCTTAAACCAAATTGGAGGCATGATGCAGCAACATTGTGGATAATGATTTTTCCCAAGGATTTTATTTAATTTATCAGAAATTACCAGTAGTGTTACATGAACTCCTCTCCTGCCTGCCTGAAAAGTCTAGCATTTCATTGATAAGAATTTCCTTTGCAATTCCTATTCAACTGGCAATATTCTAAATGATCTCAATGTCTTCCATAGCCAGTTTAATGGGTATTTACATTGCAAATCTGTTCTTATATGGGATGTAGGATATAAGAATGACTGAAAAGTAATTATATGTATCAGGGTATATTTCAGCATTAGTTGCTGACTCTTTACACTGCTGCAAGAAAGTGTGACCATGTAGATTCACTTCCTATAGTGATTAAAAATGAGGGTATTATTAATGTTAGAAGGTTGTAAGTGGCACTGAGGGATAAAGTTTTGATGCAATGCTCAAGAGAATTTATTTTTTATGTTATATAGGTAAATAATTAACTACAGGTGTAATGGAAACATATACATTAGAAGGGCTAAAAAGTAACATGTAAACTATTTATAGTTACTCTTTAGGAAGCCAAAACCAATGGTAGCAGTCGTGTTATTGGCATACACAGATGAATTTAGAATAATGGCTCAAACTGTGTTGTATAACTTGGATTTACTCAGTAGTAAATAGGACCTGTGCAAAGTGACTGAATATATTTATAGTTCTCCTCCCAAACCTTGCTCTGAATGGGACTGACAAAATAAGATAGTAATCTGGGACCAGGGAAGTAAACTTTTGGGTCACACCTCAGCCCTTTATACAACTGATCTAAAAAGAAAATCTGGTAACCCTGTATCATTTCAGCTAGATGAAAAGTTTTCACAAGAACAGAAAGAAAGGAAATATTACAATCAAAAGGAAATGTTACTCATCCCGGGCAGTAAGTGCAGTTCTATAAGACACATGTCCCTATGGGCTCTTTGCTCCAGGGGCCCATGTGCCTCTCAAGCCCTTGATCAGAGATTTCTAGCTAGCAGTGCCTACTCGGCCCACTTCCTCATGGCAGACACAGACTATATGGGGTGCATAGGCAAACTGCCCTCAATGTCTTCTCTACCCAGTTATCCTCTGAAGGAGCAATTAAAGGAGAGGGGAAGGACAAGGAGTACTCACAAAGTGACACATCTCAAAGAACCACAGATATTGCACAAGATGAATAAACATTTCCTCTTCTTTGAGTAGTGTCCACCACTCTAAGTAATTACTGAGCAGTTCCCTTTAAGGAGGTGATGGCTTCATAAAATGATGGCCTGGAGCAGGGTCCAATTCTGTGAAAACATACAACTTGAAGTTCAGGTGGCAGCTCTATGTACCTCAGAAACTGGGATATTTTCCACAATTGCCACAGATATCACTTGCAAGCTGATTTAATGAGTTCTCACCCTCAGAGAAAGTAGAGCATCTGCTGACTCATAACTGGTGTAGACACAACCTAATATCTATTATGAAAGCCTTTGAGAAGAAAGGGGGCGCTCACTTAGATCTATCTGTGAATGATATAAAGAAGCTAGGAGACCTGCTAGGCTGCGTAAGTCCTATCATGTAGAAGGCTAAAGCCCTTCTAATAGCCAAGATATGGAAGCAGAATTTCTGTTGAAATCTGTAAGCTTTCAGAAAATATACCAGTATATAGATGAATGAGTTAAGATTAAAATCCTAAAATCCTTGAGTAGAAACTAGGGTGTGAACATAAAGAGACCTTATCATGAAAGATAAAGGGGTGATAGGCCAACAAAGAGTGGGTTACTTACCTGTAACTGGAGGTTCTTCGAGATGTGTGGTGTCTATTTGTATTCCAAACGTGGGTGTGCACGCATGCCATGCACTGGAAATGGAAGATTTTTGTAGCAGTGTCTGTTGGCCCCCATGAGCATTGTATGTATCCATGAGGTAGAAGCGAGGTTATATGAAACTGTATGAGGCAACACTCCCTCAGTCTCTTACTACTAAGCAGCATGGCCTGCAGCAAAGGAGATGGAGGGTGGGTATTGGAATACAGATAGGGACCATACATCTCAAAGAACCTCCAGTTACAGGTAAGAAACCTCCTCCTACTCCTACTCCTCCTCTTCTTCAAGTGTTGGTCCCTATATGTACTCCAAATGTGGCTGAATATCAAGCAGTAATCAGCATAGAGGTGGATGTAAGGGGCACTGCAGTTTGGAGGACAGCATGGACCATGGCTGCATCTGTAGCCACCCCCTGGGCAAAGGTGTAATGAATGATGAAGGTATGCATGAAAAACCACATCATTGCTCGGCAGATGTCATGCCAGGAGATGTCCACCAAGGAAGTGGATGTGGCCACCTGCACCCATGATGAGTTGCAATCCTGCAGGGCAGCGGGATGCTGGAGAACACGTAGCATGTGTGGATGCACACACAACCACTTTGAGATGTATTGGCAGGAGAGGGCTTGTCGGGTATATAAGGGGCAGGGCATCCCCAGTCAGTCAGTGAAATATAAAAATGAACTGAAGGGAAGTAAGAACCCAGCTATCATACTGGGAATCTTGTTTTATTCTGCAATTGTGAAAGTGTACTTCTATATTAAGACTTGAAGAGTGTAAGTAGAGACTAATAAAGGACATATTTAATAAGATTCCGAGATATCTATTGAACATCCACACAACAATATAAAAGAAATACTGTTGCTTCT
Organism: Pelusios castaneus; assembly: GCA_007922175.1. Classification (NCBI taxonomy): domain Eukaryota; kingdom Metazoa; phylum Chordata; order Testudines; family Pelomedusidae; genus Pelusios; species Pelusios castaneus. The sequence goes on from ML685883.1 coordinate 3,053,967, forward strand.
TTTGCCATGATTAGCACAATGTTTGATGACTGTTTAAGATTCCAGAACACTGTGTGATATTGTCTGTTTTCCCTCAGAAAATAAAAGATGGCCCAGAAAGAAGCCTTCAGGAGTTCAGTATAGGAAGAGAAAACTTCAGCTGCAGTCCAGTTTGCAGCATGGGGCAAATTTGACAGGAAAATAGCTAAAACAGAATAACAGATGTGGCTTTAGGCAGTAGCAATCGTCCCAATGCAGAAGAAATTGAGGAGCAAAGAGTAAGTGATGGAAGTCCTATTACTAAGGAAATAGCAATTTACCTGAAGATAAGGAATGGAAATATGAGGAAAGTGATGGAGAATCATCCAGTTTTCCTTGTGGCATAAAGGACAGGGATGATAAAGAAGAATGTAGCTCACACGAAAAGGAAAGTAATGACAAAGAAATATCTGGTTTATGTGAAAAGGAGAGAAATGATAAAGAATAATCAGCCTTGCATGATGACAGAAACAATAGTGAGAAAAATTACACACCACAAATAGATACATCAGATCCTGCTTTATGACTGGCAATCCTAAACTCTGCCAGTATAGATCATAAAATTTTGAATGAGCTATGCAAAATCAAGGCTATGACATTTACAGTAAATATGAAATGACACTTTTCAAAGTCAAACTGAGAAACAATGCTTGAGAATGGTAAGAAATTGAATTGGTGTTGGCTACTTTATTCAAAATGAACGGACAAAGTGTTGCTTGAGATTTCTGGGTATAATTCCTGGCATATCAGCTGATGCTCTGAAGCCACATGAAAAGTCACCTGGCCATTTCATGTCCAAATGGATGAAGGTTGGGTCCAGACTCAATGGCTATGTCTACACTTGAAAAGATAAGTCGACTTTATTAAGTCAACTTAATAAGGTCGACTTTAAGTCGACTTAACAAAAGTTGACAACTTTTCAAGTGTAGATGTAGCCCCTTTTCGACCTTATTAAGTCGACTTAACACTTTAAATTGACTTAGTAAGGTGGATTTAGGCACTAATCTGCGTCCACACTGGTTTAAGTCGACCTAATAAGATTGACTTAAGCGTTAAGTCAACTTAAATCGAGGTGTTATTAAGTCGACTTAACTTTTCCTTAAGTCGATCCAAGGAAATCCTTAAGTCGACTTAAGGAAAGCCCAGTGTGGACGTGGAGTAGTTTAAATCAACTTACGCCTCCTTAAGTCGACTTAATTTGTTAGTGTAGATGCACCCAATCTGAATAAATGCATAGATACAGAAGTCAATGCATTACTAGTACAGAAACTCAGTATCGGATGAATGTGCACAAGCATCTGATCTTAATTACTCTGTTCCTTGAAAACAACAATTTGGCTTTCTAGGGCTCATTGAATAAGCTGTTCACTTAAGATAATGTTTATTTACTTGGTTTGGTAGTGGTCCATTGAATACTAATGTCAAGTAAGTTCATAAAGATATTATGGACAATTACCGCAGAAAAACAATTCAAAATTAATCGATTGACTTTATGGCAAGGAAGGTGCTTGATAATATATTGATGCGACTTGGCAAAGCGAAGTACTACACCGTAAAAATGGTCTGCATTCCTGACATTAGTTACAGTAAAAAGACATCATATATAGTAACATTTGTTGATGACTAGGGATTGCTGTATCTAAGCAAAGGAACACTATAACTGTTTCCGGTCTGTGTACAACTTTACTGGAAAAGGCCTAACAGAACAGTTTATGAACGTTTTGAATGAGAATAAAATAAAGCTTGAGGACTGCCCCAGCCAAGAGTACAATGAAAGTGTGAACATGAAGAGAAGGAACGGTGGTGTCCAGGCAAGGATCTTTATGCTGAGTCCAAGAGCTCTCTTTGGCTATGTCTACACTTGTAATTTTAAGTCAACTTAGTGAGTCTAGACTTAAAATTAAAATCGACTTTGGGGGGAACTTACAAAGTCGACCTAGAGTGTCCACACTGGTACAAGTGTAGACACCGCCTTTATGTCTTGTGGCTGCCATTCCCTCAAACTGGTTATGTCAAATGCAGCATCATCATCTTTAGATTTAGTATCTTTCTTCAGAGTACTGCAAAACATATACGTCCTGTTTTCAGAATCAACTATCAGGTTGGAAGCTTATCACAGACAACATCACACATCTTACCATGAAGACGCTAAGTAACCTTAATAAACAGCTGACAGACAGGAAAACACTCTTATGGGGGATAAACCATGCATTCAAATTGTGCATCCAAGTCATGAAATGGGTTACAAATGAAATTAAAAATAATGTATACAAAAGTTTAAGAGGGGACAAAGACACTTCTCCCCTGGGGAGCCATTTAGTCTAGGACTGGCCCTTGGCAAAGAACTGGAGCAGGTTTAGAAACCAAAACTGGTGGGGCCAGATTGGGGCTGTCAGTATGATGATGGCAGGGTCCTGGCTGATGTTGTGGAGGACTTGAGAATGGGAAGAACAGGCAAAAAGGTGTAATGTTCTCCCTGCAAGGGCAGGACGAGCGCATCACTTCGAGAGTCGAGCCCTAGTGCTCCCCAGAAAAAGAAGAGAAGGAACTTGCAGTTGTCTCGTATGGCAAAAAGGTCTCAGTGAGGGGTGCCCCAAATATAGCAGATGGAATGGAGAGTAGGGGCGTGGAACTCCCATGCATGATTGAGGTATCAGGTCCTGCTGAGCACTTTGGCCAAGCAGTTTTGTGCAACTGAGAGTTACATCACTTGAAGGGAACATGGTGGTGGAGACTCCAGATCCAGAAGCAGATGGACTGTGAGCAGAGTGACAGGCTTGGTGCTCCCTTGTTGATTAATGTAGGCAACTGCTGTGGTATCGTCAGTGAGGAGCTGAACACAGTACGTATGGATGAGTAGCAGGAAATCATGGCAAGCCAAGCAACCTACCCACAGCTCCAGGACATTAATGCATATATGGGCCTCACACTATGTTCAACCTCTCTGGGTGGTCTACTGGTGCAGATGAGCACTCCAACTGAAGAAGGAAGCATCCATGGTTAGGATGGTGGTCAGGACAGGTGGAGAAGGGGTGCCAAAGAGCAATTTGGAAGGTCGGTCCACCAGGAGAGAAAGGCCGTAACTGACTATGGGATGAGTGCTGTAGCACTGAGGTGGAGTCTGATGACCAGCATGAGCCACATGTGAATGATGACCAGCATGATGACCAGCATGTAGGCAGCACATGTGAAAGCGGATATGTGGTATCACATAGGTGGAGGCTGACATCTGGCTGAGGAGATAGAGACAACGATGTACTGTGGTGCGTGGGCTGTGGCAGAGGTCTGTCATGACAATTGAGAGCCAAGAACTGGGACCACTAGGAATGCTGACACTTCCTCAGGAGTTCCTGATATGAAGGATAGGAGGTCTAACATGTCACTTATGAGTTGGGGCTGAAGGCCTGGCACTGCTGTTTATGACAAGGTACTGGTGTGTAGGGACTCATCTCTCTTTGCTGAGAACAGCTTATTCTCATTGACCGTGAGGTCCTGAATGGTATTCTGGACCTCTCAGGTGATATGTCTCGGGGGAAACTGTCAGGGGAAAGCCATGAGTCTTGCTGAATGATGATCCCCGTGGAGCAGAAGGATGTATTTGCAGTATCCATGGCCACTTGGAGGACCACCCTTAGCTATCAGGCAGTCTTCAGGTAAGTCATTCAGGAACTCTGCAAGCTTGACATAGCTGTGGAAATCATATTTGCCAAAAGAGCCTGGTAGCTGGCCATGTGAAATTGTAATTGTCTAGGCACCTGCCCACCTGCTCCACAGGAGTAGATTCATCAGTATCTTTGCAAGCACATACACCACAATGGAACTGGGGAACATGCGGAAACAGAGGAAATCCACTCTCTTAGCTTGGACAAAGTACTGGCATTTGTAGTAGGTACAGGCCGAACCTTGATACGTCAGAAACATTGTGAAAGTTTCTAAGTGTATAAAAATGTATTTCTGGGATGCTTCGGGGTCCGGCCTAGGGGGCAGTGGAAGATCCCGCCACTGACTGAGCCGAGTCCATTGTCGTAGGGTCAGTATCTGCAGTGTGTCTCTGGATGAGTCTTAGAGCACTCCAGGGAAACTGCTACTGTATCCACTGTGACAATAAACCTGGTCGACGTGCCTTCGTACCTTACTAGACTCTGTGGTTATTGGGGGTTCTCTTCGGGTCTGCTGTGTCAGCTATCTGCAGGAGCTGGGGCAGCGCTTACAGGGAACACACGCACGCAGCCGAGTGATACCAACATTGGAGAGAGCAGAGCACCACACCAGGAGCCTCTAACAACAGCGTTCTGCCTGTTTTGGTTTGGGGGCACAGGAAGCTGGCACATGCCAGACTGCTCTCATAGCTTGTAGGTTAATGTTATGGATGTGCAGTGCCACCAGGATGATTCTTGTGGTTGCACGATGTCCAACAATTGATGGTGCTAATCCTGCACCTCCTTCAGGGGTTTGCCCAAGTCTGCAGCCACCTGCTGTAGCAAGTCCTGATACTGCTTTGAATCATCAGGAATGAGTGTGTGGGTGGTAAAAGGGCTTCATCCGGAGAAGATGACACAGCCATAAGGGCCAGTGAAACTGGTTCATCCTCGACATCCAGTCTCCAAGGAATCTGGTGCAGAAGCCTGGGCTGAAGGGTACTATCTCTGAGAAGGTGGATAGGGTTGCTGATATAGGTCCCACAGTGGCCACTCAGACCAGGGAGCATGAGTCTTGGGGTACAGTGGATGCCATGGATACCAGTACCAAATTGGCAATGACAAGCAGTACATCGGCAAGTGACTGCAGGAGACTGAGCTCCTCCTGGAGGTAGGGGAGAAAGATAGAGCAGTGGAGCCATTGGTACCAGTGGGCTGGAATGCATAAACTGGAAGCTCTCCTCCTGGGAGGCACTGTTAACTAGAAATCTCCAATCAAGGGCTCAAGAGGTGCATGAGCACCTGGAGTGGAACACCCACAGGAACACTACTTGAAGAAGAACAAGATCTTACCTGTGATGCCTAGGTACACATCATGGCATAAAATCAAGCACTTTGGACACTGGCTCATTTTACAATATATTCCCTTATATCGAGAACATGATTAATCCCACGGTATTATAGCTGAAATCATTAGAATGAATCTACATGATTTTTATTTGAGGAAAAGGTAAAATCATTTTTAAGCTATGATTTTGGTTAAAGTAATAGATATGATTTTAGAATTATATTTAGGTCATTTGTTCAAAACTGTACAATGATCTCTTCCAACTTTTCTTCATTGGTGAGTACAGAGTACAGCTTAAAATGATGGACATCACACTCCAAAACACAGAGATAGTAGTTGCAGCAGCTGATACCACTGGCTTTGTGTGTTTTCAGTCTCTCTTTATTTAGCACTACTAATTGTATTAGTGTAAGCAGATTAACTTGATTATTTCAGATATAGTAGATGTATCTGTCTTTGTGGAATGAGTTTGAGAGACACTGATAGCAACAGAGCACAGGGGGTATACAATCCTTGAAATGTAAATTCAGTGCCTGGCATCTCTAAGCATGCTGATAATTGAATCCAAAGCATTTTATTTAAGTGTTGCTAAAAATATTCATGTGATGTTTCCAAGTAACAGTGTACTCTTGTCTTGTGTAATGACTTCAAAAGTATATTTTTGAGATAGTTTCTGAAGTTCCTGTGTTGATAATAATCTGCCATATTTTGACACATTACAACAGTTTACTTGATTGCACTATTCAAAAGGTAAAGCTTTAATACCTTAAGCAAACCTATCTAAGAGTTCACCGGATACACATTATACCTTACTCATCCTAAAAGGATTATGGAATAAGATCCTGTGTAGTAACAGAGATCATGTAAGAACCAACACAGAAATGTCTCCAGGGCTACGGAAACAGACACAAATGTGTTTTTCCATGCTGTCAGCATAAATGTATGCATGACAGAAGTATACAGTTCACCTTTATAGATAGACAGGCTACAAGAGAATATATCTTTGAATTCCTAAATGTAGGTTCAGTGAATGTGCAGTATATACTTTCAAGTAAATGATATCCACCGTTAAAATTCAGAAATTTTCTTATTATTTATTTCCTTTCTGCTAGCAGCGTCTCCCACAATCCTGGATGTCTGGTTAGCTCTCTTCTCTCTGCAGTTCAGAGAGGCGGATCACAGTTTTTGGAGCCAAATGGCCTGGCCCAGCCCTCTCAGATCCTGCTTACTTCCAGAAATTTATTTTCAAGCTGTAAAATTTACATAACATTCATGATTAACAAATGTTCCAGAGATAACAAAGTAACTATTTACTTGAGATGAAGGGAGAAGGTCATATGCTAATAGTTATACTTAATTTTTGAGAAATGAAAAGGTTTCTTACCTGTAACTGGTATTCTTCGAGATGTGTTGCTTATGTCCATTCCACTTTAGGTGTGCGCGCGCCGCGTGCACGAGCTGCTGGAAACTTTTCCCCCAGCATCCCCCGGGGCCGTCCGTGGAGCCCCCTACAGTCGCGCCTTCGCGGCGCACTATAAAGGGTCCCGACGGCCCTGCCCTCCCAGTTCCTTCATGCCTCAGTCCGACAGAGGGGTAGGAGGGCGGGTGTGGAATGGACATGAGCAACACATCTCGAAGAATACCAGTTACAGGTAAGAAACCTTTTCTTCTTCTTCGAGTGATTGCTCATGTCATTCCACTTTAGGTGACTCCCATAGCCTTACCTGAGGAGGAGGGGTCGGACCTCAAATACTTGCTGCCTGAAGGACCGCTCTGCCGAGCGCAGCGTCCTCTCTGGCTTGGTCCACGATGGCATAGTGTGCTATAAACGTGTGCACAGACGACCAGGTGGCAGCTTTGCAGATATCCTGGATGGGGACCGATGCCAGGAAGGCTGCAGAAGACGCTTGGGCCCTTGTTGAATGGGCCGTGACCCTCGGGGCTGACTTGTCCGCCAGTCTGTAGCATTCTCTGATACAATCCGATATCCAGGAAGCGATCCTTTGCGTTGAAACCGCCTTGCCTTTCATCCTTTCTGCTACTGCTAGAAAGAGCTGAGGGGATTTCCTAAAGGGTCTGGTCCTCTCCAAATAGAAGGCCAGGGCCCGACGCACATCCAGCATGTGAAGTCTACGCTGTTCGTCGGTTTCGTGAGGCTTAGGGCATAGAACTGGCAAGAAGATGTCTTGATTAACATGGAAACTCGAAACAACCTTGGGGAGAAAGGCTGGGTGTGGGCGTAGACGCACCTTGTCTTTAAAGAATACGGTGTACGGCGGATCTGCCGTCAATGCCCTAATCACCGAGACCCTTCTGGCTGAGGAGATGGCCACCAGGAAGGCCACTTTCCATGAGAGGTATAGGAGCGAGCAGGAACCCATAGGTTCAAACGGGGGCCCGTAAGTCTAGTGAGAATGAGGTTCAGATCCCACTGGGCTACAGGGGAGCGGGTTGGTGGAAAAACTCTAACCAAGCCTTTCAGGAATCTTTTGACCAGAGGGTTTGTGAAGATTGAGTTGCCTGCCTCCCCAACGTGGAAGGCTGAGATGGCCGCCAGGTGTACTCGGACGGAAGAGCTTGCTAGGCCCTGCTGTTGGAGGGCAAATAGGTAATCCAGGTTAGGGGAACGGGGGCTCTAGGCGGGTCCACATTCTTATCCGCAAGCCACACCGTGAAGCGCTTCCACTTAGCTTGGTAACTCAGCCTCGTTGAGGGCTTTCTACTGCTGAGGAGGATGTCCTTCACCTGTTGGGAGCATTGGAGCTCTGACGTGTTTAGCCATGGAGGTTCCATGCTGTGAGGTGCAGAGTTTTCACGTCTGGGTGCCTCAGCTTGCCCTCATCCTGGGAGAGGAGATCCGGCAAGCATGGTAGAGTTATGGGGGCGCTGATCGAGAGCTCCAACAGCGTGGGGAACCAATGCTGCCTGGCTCACGCTGGAGCTATAAAGATTACCGCTGCTTGGTCCTGTTTGATTTTGATTAGGGCCTTGTGGATTAGCGGGGTGGGGGGGAAGGCATAAAGGAGTCTGCCCCCCCAATGCATGAGGAAGGCGTCTGAGATTGAGCCCGGGCTCTGTCCTTGGAATGAGCAGAAGCTCTTGCACTTCGCGTTTGCCCCTGACGCGAATAGGTCCACCCGGGGAGTGCCCCACTTCCGGAAGATGCCCCTCAGGACATCCTCCCTCAGAGACCACTCGTGTTTCAGAAAGGATCTGCTGAGGGAGTCCGCTAAAACATTCTGCTGACCGGGTACATATGTCGCTATCAGGTGTATTGAATGGGAGAGGCAGAAGTTCCACAGATCCAGTGCCTCTCTGCACAGTTGCGAGGAGCGAGTGCCCCCTTGCCTATTGATATAGAACATTGTGGCTACATTGTCCGTGCGAATCAACACTACCTTGTTTCATAGGTGGGGGTAAAAGGTCTGGCAGGCCCGCCTCACTGCTCTGAGCTCGCGTATACTGATGTGGGCCAAGAGGTCCCTTTGGTTCCAGAGGCCCTGAGCCCTGAGGTCCCCCATGTGCGCTCCCCACCCAATGTTTGACGCATCTGTGGTAAGGCAAACCGAGGGTTGTGGGGGCCGGAAGGGGACTCCTGCGCACACCCACCCGGGGTTGATCCAGCAGTCCAATGATTTGAGGACCTGTTGGGGAACTGATACTAACTCGCTCATGCTGTCCCGAGCTGGGCGATAGACTGAGGCCAGCCAGGTCTGAAAAGGCCTCATCTTCAGCCTTGCGTATCTTATGACTGAGGTGCAAGCCGCAAACAGGCCTAAAAGCCTCAGAATCGTCCGTACTGTGCATGTCGGGTGAGTTCTCAGTTCCCTTACTGAGCAGTTGATCGTATCGAACCGATCCCTTGGAAGCGAAGCTCTGGCTACGATTGAGTCCAGGGTCGCCCCTATGAAGTCTATCCTCTGAGCCGGTGAGAGGACCGACTTCTGGGTGTTCACCACCAGCCCTAGCTTGCTGAAGGTGCGTTGGATTACCTGGAGGTGCCCATTGACCTGGCCTCTGGTTGGTGCCTTTACTAACCAGTCGTCCAGGTACGGAAAAACTTGGATGCCCTGGCACCTGAGGTAGGCTGCTACCACCGACAGGCACTTTGTGAAGACTCTTGGTGCAGCCGAGAGCCCGAATGGCAGCACCGTGAATTGAAAGTGGGAGCCGTTCACAACAAATCTGAGGAATCGCCTGTGGTGTGGGGCTATGCTTATGTGGAAATACGCGTCCTTCAGGTCGAGGGCGGATCCATACTGGGGAGTGAGAGCGGTGCCGCCGTCCTTCATCGGCCCCTTTCTTCGGTGCCGGTGATCGGCGGTGCCGAGGTTCCTTGGGCGTGCCCTTGGAACGCGGCGAGTGTGGGATAGACGGTGCGCTCCGCACCGAGGCCGCACCGGGTGTCTCCGGCGCCGGAGGGCGCAGCGCCTCCTCCATCATCAAAAGTTTTAGCCTCTGGCCCCTTTCCTTTTGTGTTCTGGGGTGGAAACTTTTACAGATCTTACAGTGCTGGCCGAGATGGGCTTCGCCGAGGCACTTGAGGCAGGAGGAGTGTGGGTCGTCCAGGGGCATAGGCTTCTTGCATGCACCGCACGACTTGAAGCCGGGCATGCCCCGGATCCGCTCTAAACAGCGGACCCCCTAGATGTCGAAGGGGGGGTGCTCTAAACTAGCTATGAAACTATCTTTGGGGAACTAACTAACTACAAAGGGGGAAAACTCTTGCGGTGCGCAAGAGAGAGACGTTCCAGCAGTCGCCACGAGCGGTAAGAAGGAACTGGAAGGGCAGGGCCGTTGGGACCCTTTATAGTGCGCCGCGAAGGCGCGACTGTAGGGGGCTCCACGGACGGCCCCGGGGGATGCTGGGGGAAAAGTTTCCGGCAGCTCGTGCACGCGGCGCGCGCACACCTAAAGTGGAATGACATGAGCAATCACTCGAAGAAGAAGCATGAGATATCCAGGATGGGTAGAATTGTGGCATACTGCTAGCAAAAAGGAAACCATCAGTAAGACATTTTCCATTCTTCACTCAAGCGTCTCCCAGAATTTTTTATGTCTGGGAGGTAGTGAGCAGTGAAAAGATGAAGGGAGGATTATATAGAAGGTCAGAAAAGGGAAAAAATGATATTCCTCTGCATTTAATATTTGCTCAAAGGGCAAACGCATTTCTGGGTCACTGCCTGCAGCACATTCCTGCCAAAGGATGATTCTGTAGAAGACAGAGAACAGACCACTTTGTAGGACTTGATAAAGGTAGTAGCACTTGACCAGACAACCTTACAAATTTCCCCTGTGGATATATTAGCTCTTTCTGCCCATGTGGTCACTAGGGATTATATGGATTGTGCCCTGATCCCAGTTTGGTTCTGGAATCTCCAATGCCTTGTACTCTTTCACAATGGATAGTCTAATCCATCTAGCAATAGAGGAGTTGGAAGCTCTGAGTCCTTAGCTTTTCAGATGGAAGGATACAAAAAGGGCAACCAATCTCTTCATGGGTGCTGCACATTTGAGGTAAATTTTCAGAGCACTTTTGATATCTAGGGCATGCCATCTCTATTCAGTGGGATGCTGTGGCCTTGAATAGAATGACAGTAAAATCACTTCTTAGGAAGCATAGAAAGAAGAGCTGCCTTTAGAATAAAGGATTTTGGAATTTTGAATGCTAGTTTGTCTTCGTGAATCATACAGTAACATGAATCTTACAGTATCATAAAGAAAGCTACCACCTCTAACACTAGCTTTGTGGATGTGATAGCTATCAGAAAGCAAGTTTTGATGGATAAATAAAATGCTGATATTGATGTCAGTGGTTCAAAAGATGGTTTGCCAGAGCTCTTAGTAGAAGTGGTGTCCCAGTTGGGAAAAATAAGTCTAATCACTGGCTTGGCTAACAGGATTGTCCTAAAGGATATGGCTATTCGGAAGTTCTCTGCCACAGTACTTACAAATCCTACAAATATCATGTTAATAAAGAACAGACATGAGTTGTGAAATGGTGCTGGGTCAGAGACCTCTGGTGAAGACTCTTGGAGAAAATTCAAAACAGCTGGATTTTTAGAGTTTGCTTCATGTGACTGGCACCAGCCACAAAATCTGGTCCAGATAGAGAAGCATATCAATGTGACCATGGTTGCTGGAAGGGCCACACTGAGAATGTTCGATCACAGCAAAGTGCAAAGAATAGGGTAGATAATCCCCAAAACAGATGGCTTATTCTTATAATTAGATTTACCAAGCCACTAACAAAACAGCTTCTGTTAACATCTTATTAGTTATCAAGAAGCTACAATACATGTCCCTTTGTTGCAGGGTTGAATGATGACAGGCAGAACCGGGTGGACAAGTAAGGAGCAGTTTATTCAGTTGAGCATCTAGACCACTTGTTCTTCTTCACTTTGTGACCTAGGGAGTGAGCCCCAAGTATTATTACTTATGACTATTTATCCATCACAATGTATACATATTCATATTTATGCATATACAGGTGCATGTTTATTCATTTTACTAACACCTACTATCTGGCCATATTTGACCAGGTTTTGGCCTCTGTGTTCAATATAATTAAAACCACTTCAATATTATTTACTTTACTAGTCTCCTTTGCACAGAAGACTGGAAACTAGTGGGCATGTGTTGCAATGGAATTTTAGCAGAGTCAGTCCTGCTATTTCCCCACCTACCAAGGGCTGCTGGCTTCAACCCAGTTATTGCTACCATTTATGGCCAGGGACTTAGCTTGGTTTATGGGTCTTTCCTATGGCCAGTATATAAGAGGCCCTCCTTCTTCAGAATAGGGAACTAATAGGGAGATGTGTACTTAATTGCTAATTGCTTCAGTAGCTTCATGTGGCCAGCATATGAGAGGTGCTTGCCTCCTCTTGCTAAGCTGGGGTTTCTGCGGAAAAGAGTTAAGGCCTCTTTTGCCTGGATCCTGTCGCCAAGCTCCCTGCAGGCCTGACCCAGCACTGAGTCCCTTTCTCTTCCAACACCCACACCATTTAAGCAATCCAGACTTCGGCTGGCTAAGTCTATCTGATGAGGACTACTTAAAATCTTATTCACCATACTTAAAATTTACCAATCCCAAGAGACTGGACACATTACTGAGTTGGTCAATTAATATTTCGGATTGTAACCAATTTGAGTTTACAGCCAATTCTTATCAACTAATATTTATCAATAAGGAAAAGAAAGAGTATTGTGATTAAAAGATTATCATACATGCAGAGATGAGTAAAGTTCTTAGGTCAGTTTCACAGTAGAGATGATGAGCTGATGACTTGTAAAAGTCCTTTTAGAATCAATTCAATAGGTTATAGCCCAATGGGAGTCTGTATGCAGAGTTTGTTCAAATTCTTTCATGAGCATATGCAAGGATAATCCAGAGTCAAATTAGAGACCTCAGTTCTCAAGGCTTGGATTTCCCCTTACAAAGTTTAAGCAGATCTGAGATAAAAAGAACAAGGCACTAGAGTTCAAACTCTCCAACATAGCATTCTACAAATCACTTCTCTCTGACCCCATTGAGGAATACCAAAAGGAACTACAACACCTACTCAAAAAACTCCCTAAGGCAGCACAGGAACAAATCAAAACAGACTCGCCCCCAGAACCCTAACCAGAGATATACTATCTCCTACTGAAAATCCATAAACCTGAAAACCCCGGACGGCCCATCATCTCAGGCACTGGCACTCTTACAGGGGGCTTATCTGGCTATATGGACTCTCTCCTCAGACCCTACACTATCAACATTCCTAGCTATCTTCAAGGCACCACGGACTTCCTGAGAAAGATTCAATCCATTGATGACCTTCCAGAAAACATCATCCTGGTCACTATGGACGTAGAAGCTCTATACACCAACATCCCACACAAAGATGGATTATAAGCCATTAGGAGAACTATCCCAGATGATGTCATGGAACACCTAGTGGCTGAACTTTGTGATTTTGTACTCACTCACAACCATTGCAGATTTGAAGATATAAATTATCTTCAAGTCAGCAGCACTGTTATGGGTACCCGCATGGACCCACAATACACCAAGGTTTTTATGGCAGACTTAGAACAATGCTTCCTCCAGTCTCATTCCCAAGTACCACTCCTCAACCTATGCCACCCTGATATCTTCATCATCTGGACCCATGGAAAGGATGCCCTTGAAGATTTCCACAAAGATTCCACAGAGATTTCAACAATTTCCATTCCATGATCAACCTTAGCCTGGAACACTATACACAGGATATCCACCTTCTGGAACTACAGTCCAACTTCGTGATGAACACATAAAAACAACCCTATACCATAAAACTACAGACCTCTATAGTTACCTTCATCCCTCGAGTCTCCACCGAAGACATACCACTCAATCCACTGTCTATAGCCAAGTCCTAATATAAAACCGCATTTCTTCTGATCCCTCAGATAGAGACAGACCTCTTCAGTATCTCTATCAAGAATTTTTAAAACCACAATACCCACCTGCGGAAGTGAAGAAACAGATTGACAGGACCAGACAGGTACCCAGAAGTCCTCTACTACAGAAGAAGCCCAAGAAAGAAAACAACAGAACACCTCTGGTCTTTACCTACAACCCCCAAGTCAAACTCCAACAGCACATCATCAAGGACCTACAGCCTATTCTACAAGACAATCCCTAACTCTCTCAGGCCTTGGGCAGCAGAACCTCTCCCCTCTTACAGACAGCCCCCAACCTTAAACAGATACTTCCCAGCAACTATAGACCTAACAACAGAAACATTAAAGCAGGCACATACCCCTTCAACAAACCATGCTGCCAACTTTGCCTACAAATCTGCACAAAAGACATCATCACAGGACTTAATTAAGCTAGCTACTCCATCAAGGGCTCATTCACCTGCTCATCTACCAATGTGATTTATGCCATCATGTGCCAGAAAGGCCCCCTCCCCACACACCTTATACATTGGACAAACAAGACAGTCTGCACAAAAGAATAAATGGACACAAATCTGACATAAGAAATAACACTCAAAAACCAGTAGGAGAACACTTCCATCTCCCTGCTCACTCCATTTATGATTTATTAATAGCTGTTCTCAAACAAATGGATAAGAAATCAAAACTTCAAAGAGAAACTACAGATTTGGAATTCATATTTAGATCTGACTCCGTGAACTCCAGGATTAACAAAGATTATGGGTTCTTTTCCCATTAGAACAAGTAATTTTGCTTTCCTTGTTCCCCACCCATCTCCCCGCTAACTGTTGTATTCCATTGTTTGAATCCTAACAACTGCTTTGATTTGCTGTTACAGTCTGACCAGATCCTATGACTTACACTTCCCTGCATTTATTTTGCTCACAGTCTGTAAGATCTGACTAAGTGGGATTTTCTCCCACGAAAGCTTATGCGATAAATAAATCTGTTAGTTTTTAAAAGTGCCACCAGACTTCTTGTTTGTTTTGAAGAACCCATGAGCATTAAATAATTGTTCGCTATGTATGTATTTACAGACTGTGATCAAGTCACCTCTTAACCTTCTCTTTATTATGCTAACTAGACTGCTAACTAGTCAGGATGCAGACTTCTCTTTGCTTACAGACATCCTCCGATACTCACCAGCAACTATAGACCAAAAAACAGAAACATTAAGGCAGGCACATAACCATGCAACAAACCTTTTGCCAACTCTGTCCATGTATCTGTACAAATGACACCATCATAGGACCTACCCAAACCAGCTACTCCATCAAGGGCTCAATCACCTGCTCATCTATGCCACCATGTGCCAGTAATGCCCCTCTGCCTTATACATTGGACAAATGGGACACTCTCTGAGCAAAAGAATAAATGGACACAAATGTGACATGAGAAATAACATTAAAAACCAATACGGGAACATTTCAATCCCCCTTCTCACTCTAAGGAAGATATGTTAATTGCCATACGTAAACAAATTGATTACAAAGATCTCTAGCGGTGAAAGTGGCCAATGGGAGGGAATGGCAGTGCCAGTCGATTTTCAATCAAAAAATAAAGACTTGAGGAAGTTGGATTTGTTTGGCCACAAAATTTATTCCATAGCTAGCTTCCAGTTTCAAATTGTCAATCAACAGGTTCTGCTGGGTAGATACAATTTCTGCTTCTGGAGTTCTCTATATCTATGGCACTGAGATGCTGCCATAGAAACACAACCAGGACTTCGCCATCATCTGGGTGGAGAGCAAGATGATGACCAGAGTGGTGTTGCAAGCAGCATTGGATGCGGCTGCTTCAGCAGCAAGCACTATGGCTTCAGCTCTGTTCAAGCACCGTTGTTGATGGCAGCAGTCATCTGGATTATCCCATGAAGTGCAGCAGATTCAAGATCTCCTTTCTGACAGCTCTGCACTCTGCTCAGACCAAACAATTGCTAGGCTTCATGGCTTTAAAAATTTAAGAGCCATCCTGCCCTTTTTGGGCCTTTGCACACCACAGGCCACAAGAAAGCAGTTCCACCTGCCACAGCAGCAGCAGCCAAGGTTTCAAGCCCCTCACTCTTCTTCCTACATGAGAAAAGCTAGAGACAGTGGTTTCAATTGCCAAGGCCCTACCTTAGCCTCCTCTTCTTTTCAGCTAGGCCCCTTGCAGCACCTAGTTGCCAATGACAGTCAGTTTGAGAGTGTGCGTGGGGACAACACTCCAGTGTATGTACAGGATCCATTCTGTTTTTTCCTGAATTGTCTTTCCTCCTTTCTGACCATGGACTCATATTACATTAGACTGTTGTGTCCTCAAGATCATCTTAGAAGGCTAGAGGCTTTAATTTTCCTTCACTCCTCTCCACCATCCTTCTTCCTTGTCCCTGTAAAGGGATCTCTCTTGTGAGCAACTTCTTGTCCAGGAGGTGGAAACCATTCTGATGATCAGAGCCATGAAGGAAGTTGCTCCAAACATATCAGGGAGAGAATTTTATTCCTGCTATTTCCTTATTTCCAAAGCTTTTATCAATAAAGGCTAGCCTGGAAGAGGGAAGCCTGCTCTGGCTCCTTGTGCCTTCTGTTACTGATGGTGGCTGGTTCAGGGATAGTCCTCTTTCAAATCCAAAGAGTAGAAGTACTCCCGTGGGGACCATGTAGGACCTCTAAGTGCCTCTGTGTGGCTGCAATGTGGCACTGGGGACTGGCATTGCAGGAAGGAAGACCAGTGTCTCGAGTCCCGGGAACGGCATTTATCTGCTAGGTGCTGATGCAGGGCCAGGGATCAGGACATCGAAGATCGGTGTCAAGATAGCCTAATCCAGTGCTGCAGCATCAAGGACTGGTGCTGTGAAGAGCATGACCACCGTCGCTCAGTTTGGTGTCCCGACTTAAGCAGCTGACGTGTCAAAGGTCCTGCACTCAATACTCCTTTTTTCAACGTCTTTGATGCAGGGGAACTCTCTCCACATGCTGCTGCTTCTTCTCTAGCCTCAAAGAAGAGACAGAGGAGTGGCGCCATGAGGAGCTTGGTGCCACCACAGCACTCTACGCTGAGGCTGACGTGCTTGGTACCAAGTTAGCATGAGAGTGTTCGGAGGCTGGTCTCAGTATGGCTTCCATAAACATGGCCTTCAGCTGGATCTCCCTGTCTTTTCTCATCTTGGGTCTGATGCCCTTACAAAAGGCACCTGTCCTTACTGTACTCTTCCCCCAAACACTTCAGCCAGCTGTTGTTGGGTCATTCAGTGGGAAGGGCTTGTTGCACATGGTGCAAGGTTTGAACCCCAGTGAAGGGGACATGCCTCAGTATGTGGTAAAGTCCCGAACCGGACCACGAACACTAACTGCAAACTGCTAAAGGTAAACTACACACTTAAGATTATAAGAGAGAGACATGGATTCCAGCAACTATCACAGGTGGAAAAAAGGAACTGAGGGGGCCAGAGTCACATACAGCAGCACAAGTACAGAGCTCCAGAGCCAGCCCTACAGATATTGCTAAGGGGAAAAAATTCCGGTAACTGTGCCCGTGGGCACGCACACACCTAAAATGGCACCGACACGAGCAAGCACTCAAAGAATAAACAATCCTGTTTACCATTTCAATACTTCTCTAATATGCCCTTAAAGGCTCATTTTGGGTCACCTGGCCTGCTGGTTGTTTCAGATCCTAAAACAAACTTGATCAGTTTCTGTGAGGTGCTGAGTGCTGTTAATACCCATTATTGCCTCTTTACAGCTGAAGCTGAGTGCCTTTATTACTGCAGAATCAGCACCTACTCTAGGTAGCCTCTAGCCAAGGATGTCACCAAAGAGGAAGAAATGAATAATCATTTGTTATAGTACTGCAGTTAAAACTCTTTGAGTCCGCATTTTGGGACCGGGTTTGGCGGAAGGGGCGGAGGGTGGAATAAATATTTTCTGCCTGCTCCCCCCCCCACTTTTTCTTTCTTGTCAAGCAAAAGCAGGATTCACCAAGGGGAAATGGTACTGGTATCTAGCCCTTCACTTGAGTAGCTATCCAAGGGATTTTATGGTCCAAGGGAGAAGAAGATGGCACAGGGAAGAAGTAAGGCAGGTGCAGCAGGCAGATACTGGTTTTCTGTGTGACATCTAAAGCTGAAGGAATTTTCCTCCCTTTATATGAACGTGTTTTGTGGTTTTAGGCAAACTGGCAATGATGGTTTATAAATTGCCCTGATGCTTTCCCTATAGAGATCCCAGACTCCCAAAAAAACAGAGAACTGGCTTGTGAAGTTGGCATGATGATGCTCCTGAAGGGGGAACATTGGTGGGAGAGACAGGTACTAAAACCAATTTGCTGAATTCCCTAGAATACAATTTTTTTGTGCAGTAATGTGGGAGAGCTAAGAGGCTGCCTACCTAAGCAGGTGCCTTGGTATGTCCAATGAAGTTTTTAAGTGCTGGGGGCAGCCTTTGGTGCAATAGAAATCTGGACTAAATGCTATGTGCTATTTTAAATACAAAACTCTTTTGCCCTTTAGTTATTTTTTATTGCAGCCAGCAAACTTTTTTTCCTTCTCAGACATCAAGGATCCTGCATCCCCTTCTCCCTTACTTCAAATGTCCTCTCTCCCCAGCAAAAAAACCCAAAACAAACAAACAAAAACAAAACAGTAAAACACATCCACACCCGACATCCCCACCCAGGCTCAGTTCCAATCTCCAAACTTGGTCCAATTTCCCTTATGGCACCTAAGCAGTAATTCCTAGGTGCTCCCTCCTTTTACTTCTGACTCTTTCATCAAATTATCTAACACCTCACATTAATGTTTTTTAGTCCTACCGGGAAATGTCCTTCCCCAGTTTAGCTCTGAAGCCATGAATGTTTTCAAAGCCCTTTCTCTCTCTTTTTTTCCAAGATGTGATACTTAATTTTTACTGCTTTACCAGACACTCGTTGTTTCTGTGTAAGTAACATTTTTATTGTTACATTCAGGGCCAGATTATTGCAGGGGCTTTAGGGATTTAAGCCCTGGGCCCCAGTCAAAAAGGGGGCCCCAAGCTCCAGTCCCTAAAACCCCTGCAATAATCCAGCACCTGGTCAGGCTCAGTGCCAGCAGGGCGGAGCACTGAGAACGCTCCTACACTGATGGCACTGGGGGGTGGGAGGCAGGGCCCTGGAACCAGAGAGGCCAGGCTCTGAGTGCCTGCCCTGCCCCTGGGCCGGATGGAATTATAGAGGAATCCACTGTTACTTTTAACACAGCATGTGTATTCCCTAAAATTAACAATTCTGTTTCCTGCTTTCTAATGGAGGGTATATGTTATAATGTGAGCTATTTATACACAAGCATAAAAAGTTATAAATTATAAATTATCGTCAATCAACTTACATCTTTTCCGCTAATGCCTTCTGGTCCTGGTTCTCCTTTATCGCCCTTTTCACCCTAGGAGGAGGAGTATATATTTTAGTTTTCTAAACAAAATTATTTTCAGTTAGAAAACTGCATTATGGGAAAAATCATATTCATTGCTGTGCTCTATATACAGTACAATATATCTACTGATGACAGCACAGGCAAAGCATCCCTTACACTTCAAGAGGCATTTCATACAAATTAAGATCCTGGCCCCACAAGGTGCTTAGTGTCCAGGGAACTAATGTTCTGTACTCCACAAGAAGCAATGAACAGCACATTAGCATTCATGTTTGCAATGCTGCACTCACAGAAAAGCAGATGGATGGATATATAAAAGAAACAGACAAAACACCATGAAACATTCTCATAGACTCGTAGTCTGTGTGGTCAGAGGTAACCAATATGATCATCTAGTCTGACTTCCTGCACAATTCCGGCCACAGAACCTCATCCACCCCCTTCTGCAATAAACCTCTAAGCCAGGGTCTGAAACACACGGCACACAGGCCGCATGTGGCCCCCGGAGTTACTTCCTGCGGCCTGCAACGACACCCGGAATTTGTAAATTATAATTGATAATGTAAAATTTTAAGTGCGTTTATTTGCTTCCTCTTTGTCTTTCTGATGATACTTTTACTTTACTTTTAATAGCATACTATATTATATTATAATTTTGACTATACTTTTGTATTATTGTATGAAAAGGTTTCAGTTAGGCCTCAGGTCAATATCCTAGTCCTCATGTAGTCCTCATGGTGATTTGAGTTTGAGATCACTGCTCTACCTATGAGTGAATTATTAAAGTCCCCAAATCATGCTTTAAAGATTTCAAGGTACAGAGAATCCACCAGCAACTGACTCATGCTCCGTGCTACAGAGAAAGGTGAAAACCCCCAGAGCCTTTGACAATCTGCCCTGGAGGAAAATTCCTTTCTGACCCCAATGTGGTGATCAGTTAAACCCTGAACATGTGGGCAAGACTTACCAGTCAGACACCCAAGAAAGAATTTTCTGTAATAACTCAGAACTCACCCCATCAATCATCCGATTGGCATATCTACCAGTAGGAGCCAAAGATCAGTCAACTGTGAAACTAGGCTGTCCTATTACATCATCCCCGCCATGAATATTTTAAGCTCAGTTTTGAAACCAGCTAAATTTTTTGCCCCCAGTGATCCCTTTGAAAGGCTATTCCAGAACTTCAGTCCTCTGATGGATAGAAACCTATGTCTAATTTAAGTCTAAACTTTCTGATGGTCAGTTTATATCCATTAGTTTTTTTATATCCATTAGTGTGCACATTGGAGTTGAACTTAATTCCTCTCCCTCCTTGGTATTTATCCCCCTGACATATTTATACAGAACAATCATATCTCTCCTCAACCTTCCTTTTGTTCAGCTAAGTAAGCCAAGCTCTTTGAAACTCCTCTCATTACACAGATTTTCCATTCCTTGGATTGGACTAGGAGCCCTTTTCTGTACCTGTTCCAGTTTGAATTAATCTTTCTTAAATATAGGAGACCAGAACTACACATAGTATTCCAGATGAGGTCTCATCAACACTTTGTCTTCTGTTAGAAGTTTGGGGACTGACACACTCTCTGCATGCCAACTGAAATAGTGTGTGTGCTGATATGAGGCTTGACTAAGCAATGAATAAGAAGGTTCCTCTCTACTTTCCCTCCACATCTCTGTTTCGCTCTGCTTTATTATATATATAAAAAAATAATAATATTTTTAAATTGTGTGCCAAGAAACATTTTTTAAAAGTAGAAGGTTACATTCAGGTGGAGAATAGTATTTACAATCATTCCATATATCCCAGTCAGAAGGGCCTGCCATGACAAATTATCACTAGCAACACATGCGGTCTTAAATATTTATACTGTAAATTCCAATAGGAAATGAACTCCCTATGTGGATTTGAATCTGTGACTGCAACATGATCTGGAGTTTGACTTAAGACCAAAGATTGGGTTTATATTCTTTTTAGCATGCCATCTTATTTTCCATGGATGATCATAGTATGGCTAAGTAATTTGAAATAAATTGAAACAGTTTATTGAAGTTCCACTTATTTTTATATGTCTAACAAATAACGGCAATGTAAAAAGGAATGTTTTTCTTAGAGTATATGTTCTTCGGAGCAGGAAGCATGTTTCCACAGGTATCTATACAGTGCTTGGCACAATAGTGCCACAATCCTGAGAGAGGCATCTGGATGTTCCAGTAATACAGATATTAAATAGGAATAATAAGAACAGGAATGTTTCCATTTTTCCCTATAATGCTTCCCATTGGGAATAATGCCCATAAAATGTTAATATAACTCTTAGCAATAGTACAATTAACCTGCATCTACTGATATAAAATTCTCCAATAATTTAACATATTGTGAAAAGAAATTGCTCTTAAGAATGACCACTGTGAGTCTGTATTTTATATCACTCAGAGAACTGTCCTGCAAATTATTATGTGCTTTAAGGTGTTCTCTGCCTTCAGTACATAATACTTCATGGCTCTTTGATTTCATCTGAAAAATTAATACAGTTCACATTTTTAAAAATATTTATTTAAGTACGATGTTTACAGATATACTTTTATTTTGGGAATAAAAGGGAAAATTCAGTATAAAGGATTCTGTAGAATAGAAGAAAATAGGCTAGTTCACACATTCTGATGTGAACTATTAATAACAAAATAATATATTTTTTTAAAGTTACAAGAAAAAGATTCAGTTCTTTACAAACTCTTGTCTATCACACCATTCTCCATAATACAGTGTCTATCAGAAGTGTCAGATTTTTGCTTAAGCAGCCTAATCAGTAGGAGATCAGTTTCAAGAACCAACAAAGCTAAACAACTCAGTAAATGCAGCTAGACTGAGCTTTGCAAAGTGATAAGAATAATATCATTCCCACAAAACCACAGGGACTCACTGCAACTGAAAACCAAATCCTTCATGTCAACCAAAGAAAGAGAATAGCAGTGCACTGAAGCTCAGTCATCTCAAGGGGACTCAATTAGTCTGGGCAAAACCTATTCATTATGTTAGTATAATCTCCATAATTCTGTTAGCTAAATGGTATAGAACAGAAAACAACTAATTCCATTTGTGACACAACCCTGATTCAAATCTATTCCTCCAGTGGCAATAACAGAAAACATTTCATCTAACAAAACACGATGAAGATGGGGAGGGAAACTAATGCCTGCAGGTCATTCTAGAAATTTTAAAATTCCTTGTTTAAAATGTTCCTCTTTTCCTTTATGCTGCTTTTCCTGGTGAGTGTCGCAGTAGTAGCATGGACCTTTCTTCTGCACACAGGTTCCAACTCCTCCTGGGGGATTTTCCAGGAGTCCCTAGGCTAGCTGGGAAATATAATCCCTTCATTGTGTCCGGGGTTGGCCTCAGGGCCTGTTATAGATCCAAAGGAAGTTTACGGAGGATATCCTTATCAAGGGCCAAAACCACTTTAGCTGACTCCTCGCAATCCGAAAGAATAGCAGCTCTACTCCGAGGCTCTACAGAATAGCTGAGCCCCTCACACTATCTCAGAGTCAGCACAGTCAGCCTGTGGAGAAACCTCATTTCCACTGCTTGTACCCAGGATCTTGTCCTTTCAGTCAGTACCCAATGTTCATGACCATAAGTGAGAATGGGGATATAAACTGACCTCTAAACCATGAGTGTCATCTGAAATCCTAGGTCCTGGTTCATCAGCGTGGATCAGTATAGTGCCCACATCACTGCTTCCACCTCACTAACCCACCACTCAATCCCAAATTCTTGCTTACTCATGAACAAGATCTCTAGATACTTAAACTCTTCCACTAAGGGCATCTGCTCCCTCTCCATTTGGAGAGAACATTCCACTTTCTTCCAGGAAAGAATCATTACCTCTGATTTGAAGGTGCTGATTCTCATTCCTGCTGCACCAGACTCTGCAGCAAAACATTCAAGTGTGTGTTGGACATCACAGTCTGAAGAAGCAGGAAGGACATCATCATTTGCAAACAGCAGAGATGCCACATCCAAGTCACCGTACCAGACGTGGTCCCCAACACAGCTGCACCTTGATAGCCTACTTATGACTATGATGAACAGAAGTTGGAACAGGACACACCCTTGGTGGAGTCCAACACCCACCCTGAATTAATTCAACTTAATGCCAAGAATGAGGATACAACTCTTAATCTAGGAATAGGAGGACTGATAGCATGCAGCAATAGCACCTCATACTCCCACAGCACTTCCTACAGGACATCTTGGGGAACGTGGTCATAAGCCTTCTCCAGGTCTGCAAAACAAAGGTAGACTGGATAAACAAATTCCCACAATCACTCAAATATCTATGAGAGAGCAAAGAGCTGGTCCATTGTTCCACATCTGGAACAGAAACTAGTATTTGTCCTGAATCCAAGATTCAACTAATGAGTGTAGCTTCCTTGGCATATGCTTTGCTGGGGAGACTCAGAAGTTTGATCCCCCTACAGTTGGATCACACCCTCTGGTTTCCATTCTTAAAGAGTGGGACCTCAATGGTCGTTTTCATATCCCAAGGTTCTGCTCCCACCTTCCATGCAACATTGAAGAGGTGCATTAATCACTGACTTTGTCCAGTGATTTCAACATCTCCAGGCAAATCTCATCCAACCCTGCTGCCTTACCGCTGCAAAGACACTTTACTGCCACAGCGACCTCATCAACAGAAATAGATCCAAACCCACTAGAGGTTTCTAGCAGTGCCTCCTGAAAGGAGGCCATCTTCACCAGGTGGAGGAGTTCCTCAAAGTGCTCCTTCCACCACTCAACAATGTTCTCAGATGTGGTCAGCCTTTCACCACCTCTGCTGAGAACAGGCTGAGCAACATCCCACTGACCAATCCTAAGATGACAAATGGTTTGCGACAACTCCTTTGAGGCCATCCAGAAGTCATTCTCTATGGTCTTTCCAACCTCATCCCAGGCCCAGACTTTCGCTTCAAACATCCACCACAGCTGCAGCCCTCCTGGCCCACCGCTACCTCTAAGTAATAGCAGGAGTCTAGTTGATGAGCATCTCTTGGAAGACCTTCTTCTTTGTCTTGGTGTCTACCAATGGGTTCTAGAGTTGCCAACTTGACACCTTCAGGCAATAACTTTAAAAGTTCATAGTACATTTTAGATATCAGCTAAGCTATGTTTTCTCTCTTTTCTCTTTTTGTTCAAGAGCATAATATTCTTTGATGGACAGTTTAAAATGTAAGCAATTAAGATATTTAAAAACAATATTCAGTTTGGGGTTTAAATAAGAGTTCAGAAGAAACTGAATTAAATAAGAACAAATCTTTTAGATTTCAATTTGTTTGTATCATTCTGACAGATTGGAAATGTAATGCTGGTTTCACATTCTTTCAACTCACAGTAGTCAAATTATTGTTATTTGCCAGAATTTCCAAAGTACAATAATATATTTACAACAACATCTTATTATAATAGCTTAATTATTTTAAGATTTCATTTTCTACTAAATTTCTAGGCGATTTTAAAATCACTTGACTGTGAGAAAACATTGTTCCTTTTATGACTTGTCTTTGTTTGCATACCTATGTATGGAAAATGGGATGAACACGTGGTATTGCTTCAACAGTGACTGTTACTCGGTGAACCAACTGAAGTCTGTGCAAGCCTGAGTATGTTTTCCATAACTCATTGTCAAGCACCTGCACTGGCAGAAACAACATACATCCTCAGGCAACCTAACACAAATTAAGACTACACAGATCATCTGGGTGCAAGGGCTGGGTCACAGGCCATGATGTTGTGCTATGAGCACAGGCCTTAGAGAACACCCATTCTCCCTGCTGCAGACAGACAGTCACTTAAAATGCTGAGGCAGTGTGCACTGCAAGGAGATAGTGTGGTGATTGTGACTGCTGCTGAGTACAGGTGAGAGACACAAGGAAGATTCCAGTTCCCATGATTCAAAAAAAGTCAAACTTAAAAATGTTCATTGGTTGTTTCCGCAGACCAGGGTCCCTTTAGCATCCAAAGAACATGGTTCAGTATCCCGCATCAATAAAACAAAGTTCTGAATCTCCTTACTTATTCCTATGTAAATTAAGTCAAGTCATCTTGCTGATTCCTGCCTTTATTATACACAACAAGACTAATCTTAAAATATAGCCAATCAGCAGAATTTAATATTCAATAATATGTAATAGGGGCTTTCAATAGTCCACACAATGGGATATGTCTTAGGTGCACAAAAGAGTGTTAAAAGCTATTCTAAGTCCAATGTTCCAGTCTGTTCAAAATATCTTCAGATGGAACAATTAAAGTTAATTTGTGAGATACTTGCAAAACATTACAAGATCTGGAAGTACTGCATGCCTTATTTGTTAATTAAAGCTAATCCAAAATTACAATATTGAATTATGTGCAGAGATTGTATTTCCTGGATTGAATCCAGTTTTCAATTACACCCCCACAACTAGTCTGTGGGAGTGCTTCAGTACAGTGAAACCTGGATTATCCGGTCCTCAATTAACCGTAAATTCGGTTAACCGGGATCGGAACCATGGGGGATCGGGTGGCCGCAGAAGCTCCCTCAGCCCCAGGGCTCGGCTTTCAGCAGGAGCTGCGGCGGCTTAACGCCGCAGCTCCTGATGAGAGCTGGGGGATCGGGTGGCCACAGGAGCTCTCTCGGAGCTCCTGTGGCCACCCGAACCCCTGGACTGTGCTGGGGGACCGGCTCCCGTTCGAGCTGACCCCCCAGCACAGTCGAGGGGTTCGGGTGGCTGCAGAAGCTCCGCTGGAGCTTCTGCAGCCACCCGATTCCCCCAGCTGGTTGGCTGTCAGCAGGAGCTTCGATTATCCGGGCTTTTTGATTATCCGGCTCACGGGCGCCGGTCATTAATCCGGATAATCAAGGTTCTACTGTATAACGAAAGGCATGTGTGAGAAATCCTGATCCTATTGAAGTCAGTGGGAATACACCAATAGAGTCAGAAGTTTTGTACTCTTTTTGTGGAAGCAGAAAGCAAACACCAGCTTCAATTTTTCATTTCACTTAAAATATTATTCAAGTCTTTGATAGCAACTACTACAGTGAAGGCTCAGTTCTAACTTTTATTCTAATCTCTACTTAATCACTTAATCATTACTCTCTCAGGTCCCTTTTATGGTGAACTCATGCAATAGTGTGGTCTTCAATGAACCCTCAAGATTGTTACATATGGTATTTTACAAGCTTGGCCCCAACCCAAGAAAATGGAAGGGGGGGGGAGAGAGAGAGAGAGTGAGTTTGAGCAAAACTGAGTTAGACAGGTTTTTGGGTATGGTAGCATGAAGAGAGCCATATATGCTAATACCTTCCAAGTAAGAATTTTCTGCTTACTTAAAGCAAAAGCAACTGAAGCTGGAAATATCAAGGTTGGCTTGTTTTTACAGTCTGTATGGAGGAAGTGAATGCAAAATGAAGAAATTGTTTTCAGTATTTTTATTAGTTAGACATTTGAAGTTGCTATTTTCAAGAAAGCTTGTTAAAAATTCTTTCATTTTTCGGCTACATTTTAGGGACTGTTTGTTAAGCATGGGTAAGTAAAGGACATCAGTAAGGATTCCTTAAAGTAAAGGTGTATGTGTTAAACTTTTTTTAACTGAATTTTCCTTATGTCAACAATGTGTTAAAGACTTCATCAATTAAGGAGGTGTTTGTTATGAATGCCTCATTTAAGACTGCCTGAATTTAAACTGAATTGTTATTGTCATGCTACTATTTACAAGCATGTCTTCCATTCTTTCCTTCCTCTCATATTTTTCTTTTTCCCCACTTTAACACAAACACAAAAGCTATAATTAATACAAAATTAAGACACAAAAGTCATGTCAGGAAACTCCAAAAATTAAGGTTTCTTCTGCACTGTTACCTTGCCAACATTACTTATTTTCTCTTTGTTTTCCTTGTTAAATAAAAATCTTACATATTTCTGTTCATATTATCCAACCTATTCTTTAAAATATGTATTAACTTTTGAACTTCCCTGATTTTAGGGTGCATTATTTTACATCTTTAAAAGCTAGTTAAAGCTAACTTTGCATTTAATAATCTTATATGCTTTGTTATAGCTTTGATTGTGGTGGTGTGCTGTTTCTGAAGATTAATTTCTTTTCCCTGTGACCATCTCTTAATAACTCCTTATAAATTGAATCCAGATATAGCAATGTTCACTGATTTTCCCTGCAGATGGTATGAATTTAGCAAATTTGAACACTGGGTTGAAAACAGCCCTTAGGGCTCTATTCTGGCTTTTACAGCCAGAGACATGGAGGGGTGGGGCTGTGAAGGCCCTCCATCCCTATCACATTCTTGCTGACTGAGTCAGAATGCCTCTGGAAGTGCTGGTACAGTGGTATGTCAGTGAAGAAACTTGAAGCATCCTTTAAAAGGGTGTAAGATATGTCTTATGCCACTGGCCAAGATGAAAGGAGAGTGGGGACACAATCTCATTCCCTGGGGCTGTTTAACTTTGCTGTTGGCTACAGATGTTCTCCATACATGAGTATGAGGACACACTGACCAAGACTGAGGCTACCTTCTGCTCCCTGACAATCTACATTGGTCTAAGCCACAAACTTTTTCCTTTCTTTTTAGTGAAATGTTTATTTTAAATGGCCCCATTTTAACGTTTTTCTTTGCAAGCCTCTATATCAACCAGTGTTATTGCTTTCACTCTTCTAAATAATATTTCTATTTATGCTGGCACAGTTAAGAGTTAGTCAATCTTTTCTTTTCTTTGTTTTTCCCCTAACCTTTCTATACTAAAAAGATTTATATTAGTTTATTACTCAACCATAACCATTCCAAAGCTGAAATTTGACAAACAAGTTATCAGCCAAAGAGTCAAATTTTCAGTTGTAAAAAATCAAAATCCATTCAGCCTAATTTAAGTATGAAGTGTGCAAAACCACAAATACATTCAGAAATGTGAACATTCTTAAATCTGCTTTGAAATATCTTTACACAAGAGACCCTAGAACCACAATACGGTCTGTGGGGTAAAATATACATATGTTGTAAAGCATCAATGTTTTCCGTGATAATATCCATTTTTAAAATGTCCCTTGATACATATTTAGACAAACTATAACAGCCTGAACTCTACTGACTTTGTAGTATGCTTTCTAAAATACTCTGTTCTTTCAAAACTTTAATGTGTTGCTTAGTTTTGGTTTAGCTACAGCTAGATACAAAATGAAATCCAAACAAAAATATAGCCCCTAACTGAAAATGAAGGAGTAAGTGGCTGAAACTCTTTTCTTAGCTCCCCCTCTTTAAGTCAAATTCTGCATTGCCTTAAACCCCATGGACCACCACCCACATTGAAAAATAAGGCTCAGTGTGCAGTTGTAGCATACACAATCTGATGAATCCCGGCATAAAAAACATTTTAGCTCCAACCAGTGTGAATTCTTATATCATATTGTGATATGTCAAGGCCAGTCATAGAAGGGAGGTATATAAGCTCTGAGCACTGTTCCCTGCAAACTAGCTGGAGTTGTTAGAGAGTAATTAGGAGCACCTGAAGCCAATCAAAGCCCAGCCAGGTGCCTGATAAAAAAACCCTGCTTCAGACAAGCCAGGCACAAGCTGAAGGAGGAGTAGAAGAAGAAGTGCTGAGTGGAGTGGAGTGTCATATAGAGAAACAGAGAAGAGTTGAAGGTACAGGCCCTTGGGCTATGTCTACACTTGTAAATTTAGGTCAACTTAGCATGTCCACACCTAAATTTTAAGTCGACTTATGGGGGCTAGGGGGACATTGGACAGGTCCACGGTGGCAGGGGGGGCACCTCTTGCCAAGTGCCAGGGGGTTCAGCATTTGCTCCATTGTACCTGGGTACAAAGGGGAGGGACCCTGGTAGGGCATAGGGGCAGGGCTCTGCCCTGCCCTTTGGGGGGCCTTGCCATGCTCTCCCTGTGCCATCCCCCTGGCAGGGAGAGCAGTGGGGAAATCCTGGAGAGCCCTAAGTTGACTTAGAGTCGACTTAGGGCTACTCCATGTCTACACTGGCTTAAGCTTGCTTAAGTTGACTTAAGGAAAGTGTAGTGTAGACGCAGAGTAAATTAAGTCAACTTAAGCTTGCTTAAGCTTCCTTAAATCGACTTAATTTACAAGTGTAGATACACCCTTGGAGGGAAAAACCTGCAAGTCTGAGGGAAGAAGCAATATTGGACAGTCAGCAGCACAGAACTGCTACTCAGGGTCCGGCGGCTGGGACCCAAAATACTGGGCAGGCCCAGGTCTTTTCCTCCTCCCTTTCCCACAGGACATTATCAGAGTGACCCCTCTTGGAGATGGGGCAACTGGGGGCACCCTGACCCACTATCTATGAGAAAAGCATGAGACCCACCAGAGGAGAGTTGACAGTTTGCTACAATATTAATTACAATACTTGAACACAATGGGATGAGTTAAAGACACAAACTTCTGAGGGAAGCCTGAATTGTGGGTATCACTAATGCAAACTCTGCTCTCAGATAAGGGTGTTCCCTTTCGATTGGCTTCAAAGAAAAATGCATATGTTTACATAATGATTGAATTTGGCTCCAAAGCTTTGATACCAAATCCTGCAATTGTATTTTACCTTTCTTTTGTATACCTGAATAAATCACGTTTAATAGCAGATGCCTGAGTTGATGTGCATTAGTTGTACTTTAAAGTAAATATTACAAACAGATGCATTGCATGTTCAACTGCAATTGCTCAACATTTTATATTGGACTTGCCTCATTTATAATGTACTCTTTAAAAAGGATAGATCTTTTCGAAGGCAACTAATCAACCAGTATCTTCCAGGTAAACTGCTGCAACATCAGTTGATGAGATACAAATTGCTTTTCAGAATTGTGTGCTGGAGTTGCTGTAAATCGGAGTTATGCACTCCTGTTGGAAATTTACCTCTTAAGAAAAAATTATTTCAGAGAAAGTAATGAAATACAGGCCTTGTACACACTACAGCATTATTGTGCGATAACAAGGACAGCGTACACAGATGAATACGCCTTGTTGCGTGACACCAGCCCTATTGTTGTGCGACGATAAAACCACCTAGACAAGAGGCATAGTGATCATCGCACAAGGGCTGTTGCATGATAGAGTCAGTGTGTACAGTCATTGCGCATTAAACAGCCTCTGGAAATGTCCCAGAGTGACAATCAAAGCCACTCTGGGACACTGGAGCTCTCACACTCGCCAATTTCACTGCTCTAACAGAGCAGTGAAATAGACTAGTAGCCGCTGGGGTTCCCCGGTCCCCAGCAACAGCAGAGCTCCAGCCACCGGAGTTCCCGGATCCCTGGCAGCAGTGGGGCTTCAGCTGCCGGGGTTCCCAGGACACCTGGCGGCTGGACCTCCACTGCCACCAGGAACCAGAACCCCAGCGGCTGGGATAGGTGCCCACCAAGCACTGCACCTTGTAACCAACATCCAAAGGAGCGTGTGAACGCTCCTTTTTGTTACAAGGAGTGCTGTGAGGATATGGGGGAGGTGTTATATTATAATGCTTTCCTTGTCCCGCAACAACTTTATTGGGGGACAAGTCTCTAGTGTGTACATGGTCACTGAAGCTTTTGTCTCCCCATCGTTATGCTGAATTCAGTTGTAGTTGGTAATAACAAAAACTTGTTACCACCCATTAAGTGAACTATGATAGGTAATTTCAGTCAACTTCCTAGTTAACATAAACAGAAATTACCATTACAAATGACACTATTTGGCAGAACGCTTTTGTTGGACATCAAGAACAGAGTTCAGGCACAATAGCGGAGCAGTGTGGACAAGCCTATCCTGTTACACCTGACATGTCTGTTCCATGGATAAAGAAAAGATGTCATTCTGGGTTGTCAACCACCAACTTTAACAAGCACAATATTAATTTCAAAAATAAAACAATTAAATACAATTATGCAAATCACTGGGTTTTCTTGGGCAATAAGTGACCATATTTGGAAAATAACAGCTATTTCTAGGAAATCATTAGCCATCAAAGGAATGCTAACAAAAAAAGCCACAATTTTATTGAATCAATAATTTATGGTAATAAGATATGGCTCCATAAATGACCCAGGAATGTAGAACTCCAACTTTTCTGCTGAGCAGAGTAGCCTGTAGAGGGAGATAGAACAAGTTGTTTGTCTCCTGTTATTAGAACTCAGGAGAAATGAGAATGGATGAAAAATACAATACATGCTGATAAATCTGGTTCTGAGATATTAATATCATATTTATAATTTAAGGGAAAAAGGGAAAAAAGAAAATATCACTGTGCTGTCTCCTCTTTTCTAGACTATGTACTGTATGCAAAAGGTGCCAAAGTGCTTCATGTTTACTTTAATTCACAGTGCCAGAGTGATGCAGGTTTCTTCTGGGAGTCCTAAATATGTCCACAATCCAGTCAAGTCCTAATGTTACAGAGGCGAAATGAAATCCCATGACAAGGAAATGCCGGCTCAGAAACAGCTATATACAACTGCTGAGTCTGACTCTCCAGTGATCTCAAAGGCTCTCCACAATACTGCCATATGTAATTGCAGCAAGACTGGGAACTGTAACTGGGAAAGAAAGTGCCTGTCTTTATGGCCCAGAGGGGGATGGCAAAGTCAACTTAGCTGAGTTACATTAGGGGAGAAAGCAAAGAGAACAGTGGGCTAATAGTCCCCTTACTTCCATGTAGCAAGTTAAGGATGTGGCCCACATTTTTTAATTCAAAGTTTAATTTCTGCTTATACTGCCTGTGTGTTAGTGTTGAGTTCGGATTTTTCTGTAAGAGAAAGAGACTTATTTTCTTTCCAAGGCTGATCTCCTAAAGAAAACTAAAAAACGATCTATTTCTGTCAGCAGTTGACAAATTGTATTGGTTTCACAGAATGTTGAGAAGGGGTATTTATTTTATTTATTTAAAGGCACCAATGGCCTGCCAAAATCACGGAAAGTATTACTATTGTTACTTAGACACTAAAAATGTTCTGCAGATGGTTAAAGCAATGTCAAATATTTGCACTACTCACTGAACTGCAATGCCTTTTCTGCAAAGGCTGAAACTTGCTGGTTATAGTTCTACAGAGTACTTCTATAGAAACACTGCTATATTCTATAGTTGTGAGTATGTAGTATGTTTATCAGGACTCAGTCATGTTGATATCTATTGCCTCTGTGCTTTTAGACTAAAAACCATTACTTTCTCAGTGTAATAGAACCATATGTGCTAATTTAGCAGCAGTTTTGCCTATACCAAACCTCTGAAATATACTGGAGTGCTATGGGGTGTGATGTTCAGTCCTTTCTGGTCGGCGTACACTGTATGACTGCTTTTTATTTTCATAATGAACAGAATTGTACAAAGTCAGTTGTTTTGCTTTGCAGGAGTTGATGTGAACTTTTCTCCATGATTCAATCTATGAAGGTTGTATTCCAAGTTTCTTTTTAAATTGGAACCTAACTGCACATCAATGAAAATATTGGGTTTCACCTCAATTCCATTTAACCAATGTGAAACTCTCCAATTTCAATCCAAACCCATGAATTGCTACAAAACACAACAAAAAGTTTTTAAAGTGGTTTCAGTCCAATCATTTTGCAAATCTTAGAGTTAAGCACATTTATAGTGACAATTGTTTTATGTTTTCTTTGTACAGAAATATAAGACATTATTCACTTTGATATGTTCTCTGCCTAAGGAATAGAAGTGCATGGAGGTCTGCAGTCAAGTATAAGAGATGATTTAAGATTAATACAACAGAAATGTCTATACAGCAAAAACAGGGTGGAGAAAGACATTTCTTTCATTTTATTTAACTTGTTCATTCAAGACTGAGTTATAGTCTCCTTTTATTCTCCTTTGAACGCTGTGTTGAAAGCAGGAAGACAGTGAAATGTTTGGCCCTATCTTATTTTTCCTCATCTTTTACACTGGATACCTTGCATATATTGCAAAAGGATGCCTACTTTTATTGCAAACACAGAATGAAAAAAAGTCAGATATATGCACTAGTCTCCCAGATTTGGCACTCACATTTGAAATTTTTGGGAAGATATACCAGTGTATACATTATCACTTCTTCTATTAAACGAATCTGAAATGGTGAAATGAAATAAAAATGAACATTTCCTTGTAGTGAAAATATAGCAGAAGTTAGCTGAAACTTGTAGGAAAAGAAAATAAAAAAGTTGTAATTCTGCATAAAAAACTTAAGCAGACCAACATGGATTTTCTCTGAAATTCCTTTTTCTTGTACTAAAGGATCTCTTATAATGAAGTTGCTGCCAGAGAAGATGTACATATGCAATGTCATTTTTAAAAGATGAAATATCTGTTTTAAGAGGATTCAATTATTCACCAGGTAGATCCTAATGAGAGACAACAAAGAAAAAGTGGCACCATTAGTTTCCTTTCATTCTTTGTCCCTCTCCCAAATAGATTGCTGCCCGGATTGTGACAGAAAACCAGAGACAAAGTTCAAGTTTTCTCTAGATACATTCTTCATCTTTTTTCTGCTAAAAGAAATCTGATCCCTGCTTGAGAAAGTTGCCTATGTCAAGTCAGAAAAAGCCTTTCATTTGTAAATGTTATTGACACATAATTGAGAGAAGCTGAAGAACATAGAGGAGTTGGATGCCACAGCTCCAGGGAATCATGAGTCATAAAAGAAACAGAATATCTGAAGTCTGACTGTATGAGTTTAAGAAGAAAAGGCTGGCTCCAGTAAGTATCTACACTTCACATTACAGGGTCAAATACAGCTCAGCTCAACACACATCCAAAGTTATCATCATCTGATGTCTTTTCAGCAGACTACCTGAATAAGTTCCATCCAACCCCTGACTCTATCACAAAGAGAACTATCTCAGCTAGAACTCATTGGTAACCTTGTGCCGTTTTAGCAGAGAACATAAAAGATGATGGATGGCCTGAAATCACCACCAGAATAAGGTTCTGAGGTAATATGGAGGAATCATGGAAGCATTTTGAACACAGGCTCTTGCTTTATATGACTACAGTGGATGCAGACACATCCTCAGCAGTTCCAGGAAACTGATCTTACTAACTGTAGCTGGTGCTAAGCCCAGATACGTATGCTCTCACTCAAGAATAGAATTGACTTTGATAGGGTCCTAGAACAGTTTGAACCTTACTGTAGGCCTGAAAGTTGTATGTATGAAAGATGTCTCTTCCACAAAGAAATATAAGATGAATTTCTACAAGCTTGACCCTGAAAAGCCAGTGTTACAGGATGCCCAAGGGTGTGGCTACACAGTGTAAAAGACCCTAGTATGCCTTTAAGTCCACTGGGATGGAAGGCAAGGACAAACCAGGGAGCACAACATTGTCCTGTGACAAGGGCAAAGGTCTAGTGTGAGCCAGAGCTGCCTCTCATTCCGAGGATAATATACCCATGAAGGAGCACTCCAGCAGTTTTGGGGGAAGGAAGACTGCCAACGACTGGGCCTGGAGCTGATCCAAAAGCCACCACCCTTGATTGATGGGTGAGTTCATCTTTGAGTGAGACAAAGTGCAGGAGCTCTGTGAATGAGGAGCATCCCACTGAGTCCAAGGTCACTAATACAGTATGGGCCAGCCCAGGGACCTCCATCCAAGCCATGGGACACATGCCAACCCTAGGAGTGATACTGGTTCATTGGCAGTCTGAGTTCATTGGGTAACACAGAGCAGGAGTATGATGACTCCAACTCAAAATTAGAGCCCCAGGACCTTAGTGACATGAGTGAAGCAACACCTGAAGGATCCAATAGGTGGTTCGATTCATCCATTGCCCAGAATGAGGTGGGAACTGACACCTAGGTCAAGTACCAAGCATGTCAGACTACGTTGGTCCTGGTGGAAACAGTATTACCAGAGCACCTGAATCCATCAAAGTTGAAGGTAATGAGAGCCACTATGGGAGCAGTTGCAGCATCGAATGTGGTAGTGTCCAAGACACTTCCAATGCAGAGGTCCCTGCATGAATTCCAACACCAGCTCCATTCCAGCACAGGAAGGGGAATGTCTAGTTGTGGTGCCAACAGAAACAGAGGTTCAGAAACTTGCTCCATTGGATGAGATATAGGTGGTGCAGCCTTGGGAAAGTCCTGGACCAACAGTGAGGTGGGCACCAAAAGGCAGAGGTCTGCAGCTGCCTGGTACACTGACAGCATGGACACAGGAGGTACCAGCATCATTGGTGTAAGCTTCTCTAGGCCCCAAAATAAAATATAGAGCTTAAATCTGAGCAAGTATGTAACCCCCTTTTCAACCTTGGTAAAAACATTCCACTGACAATCATGTTAACTAAAGAGACATCCTGTGACTCTAAGCAATGAAACACATTGAGACACCAAACAGGCACCAAATGCCCACAAACAGATAATGTTACAGTTTAAGGGTAAGAAACAAAGAAAGAAACTGAATAAGAGTGATAAGACAATGATTGAAACAGAGACACAGACCCCAAAGACTGTAACAAAATGTCTTATTATGATTATGTAACACTCCTGTAGAAGTTTGCTATGATTAAGTTTTCTCTTAAGAAGTAAAGTAGAGATAGATTGATAGCATTAAGAGTGATTGAAACGGTATACATGAATGGTTCATAGAGGTGAGAAGTACCAAACCTGTGATAAGATCTCGCAGGGTCCAGGTGGCTGAAGAATGTGCGAGTAATGCTATCAGGAGATGGCACCTATCAAGGACATTAAAATATCAACATGATAAAGTTTGCAACAGGAATCAGACAAGAAAGATGTCATGTTCATTATTTTGTAAAGATGGGAATGTCATGACACACTGATTGACTTTGTGGTTTGGCCCTATAAAAAGGGTGAAGAAAATTTGGGACTTTGGGTTCGTTCTGAAAACTCCAAGGAGCATCGTGTTGCGACCGAGTGGACCCCTGCTCTGTTCCATCCTCGAGCTCAAACTATCTGGCCAATAGTTTGACTTGAGCAATGTTGAGGCTGGTAACTATCTCCCTCTTGCAGAACTGTGTGTGTGTGTGTGTGTGTGTGTGTGTGTGTGTGTGTGTGAATAAGGACACTGCAGTAGGTGATTAAGCAACTGTCTCTTTTCTTTTGATAAAGTTCTTTGTATTTACAATAAATGTGGCGTAGTGCCTTATCCCCTGCATAAGATCTCACAGTTTATGTTCCAAAATATAATATTCTTGTAACATTGGTACCAGACTCAACAAATGACAGAACCAGAGCCGGGTTCAATGATGCAGGGTTTCTACCCTTCCCACTCAGTGTCAGGGAAGTGTCAGAAGTACTGTGCCATCCTGAACACCTGAACCAGTCCCATGTTGGTCCACACTTTTCCTCTAGATGACAGAGGAATCTCCTCACAACCTGGAGCAGTCCCAATTGGTCCTAGGAGATTTCTTCCTCAGTGCTGTTGGTGGGGAATGGGTCTTCTGTCTCTTCGGTAAGATGTCTGCCTTGGAACAAAAGGTGGCAGCACACTTTGAGCCCAAGAGCAATTGTTGGCCCAAAGTGGCCCATGGTAATGGTTCAGGCCCTATTTCTATTCAAGGAGGTACTGATTGAGGAAAAGGCTCCATGCCATCTGAGTCCATTTCTTGAATAATTTACAAACCCAGCTACACTCTTTAAAGAGGGCCTACTAAGACAAAGCAAGCACTGTGAGTGGGGGTTGCTGTTGGGGCTCATGTTCTACATGAAGAACAATGTTTATACCCCAACAAGAACATCACCAAGGAACACTAATTAACAACCAACATGTTCTAACTACTAACACTAATTAACTAGCTATATACAATAAAGTAGGCTAAGATGAAATGCAAGGTTGTGAGATGACAACCCCATGGAGCTCTGACTCTAGCCACCAGGAGTGAGAAGGAACTGACGGGGAGTCAGGGCAGCGCTGCCTTATATAGCGAGGGGAGGAGTTATGGCCACAAGGCATGAGTGCCACTCCTTTAAAAGTTTTGCTAGACAAAAGTCTCTGGTTCTAGTGGACAGGGTGTGCACAAACGTAAGTAGAATACATGTCTGCATCTACTTGAAGAAGCAGCTGGCATTTTGTTTTTAACATCTTGTGTTTGGCCAGCAAGGCCAGTCAAAGGGTACACTGGTAGAAAAGAAAAGTGTCAATGACCAAATACTGCATTGCCTTGTGTCAAATGCCTAACCAAAAAGAGAAGGCTTTATTTTCTTCACGAGTTTGGTCTTCTCTCTCATATTTGTGTAAGTCCCAGTGACTCTAATTTGGGGCAAATTAATTTTTAACCAAAGAAACACCATGAATTTTTTCCAGCAAGGACCTGTTGTACGCTAGGATGCTGACTGGAAGAAAAAATCCAAAGTGAGGGATACATTGAAAGCTTTAAAAATGAAATAAGAGAGGTATCTTTAAAACAGAGGGGCAGACCCTCCACCGGTACAGCTATGATAGCTCTATTGAAGTCATTGGAACAATGACTCTTCACACAGGGGGAGGATGTGTTTCTATTGATTTATCTGGCATTTCCAATTTTCATGAATGTTAACCTTTTTTTCTAACTAATTCTCAAGTACAAAAAAGAAAGATTTGGAAGACATAACTGCACTTTGCTCCTATTCGCATTTTATACCTATTTATTCTACAAAATTAACTAAAAAAATAAACTAAGTGTAATTATAATATAATAAAATTCAAATTGCCCCATATCCTTTCCCAGACAGGCGGGAGTACTGCATTATAAAATTATGGCTTGAAAAAGAGACCATGGATTGGTAGATAATGGCACTAAGTGAATGGTTTGCTAAGATTTTGGTCAGTGAAAAGGGACCATATAAACTATTAATGTACATTACTTTAAAAATATTTGTCCAGGATATTTTATTCTAGGATTAATTGCAAGGCCAACTGAACAACATTCCTCCAGTTTTTAAATCAGAAATTGCAAAGATTTTTTGTAAATGTGAAACTGTTTAAAGGCCTTCTTGTACGGTGGCTTTACAAGATGAATGAAAAGTGGATTTAGAATGATGCCAAATTTATTTTCATTTGTGCTTTAAACTAGGATTATATCCAGTAGATTTTACAGTAAAGTATACTGAAATAATAAATGGTCTCACTCATCTTTAGACTAATCCCATCAGAAATAAACAGAAGTGGTAATGTAACTTTTGCACATTATTTGACTCAATGGCATGACAACAAAGTGAGTTTACAGGCTTATCTACTGCTTCATTGTGGTGCTGACAAGTTCACTGCATGTTAAAGAATAATACTTGCATTGCTCACAAAGCCAGTAATCTCCAGTACTGATAACAGTGCCCATAGCAATAGTAGTAGAGAAATTGAAATGACAGATCTGACCTTCTATTCTCATGAAATACATCTTCCTTTGGATTACTGTGCTTGCAAAGAAGGGAACAAACAGTGCAGAATAGTGGAGAAAAATTTACTGCCATACAAGGTATTTTGTTCATGAGATCAATCAATTCCTCCTTGGCTCACAGCTTATATGGATGCCACAAGATGGATTCTGCAGGCTGCCAAGTTCACTCTGCACCATTTACACAACATAAAGGGAATTCTTTCTTATCTAGAAAGAAACTCCACCAGCAGAAAACTGGTGAAGGCAACTCTGCATCTTCCTGGGTCAGTTCTCTCTCTTAGCTCCACTGTGAAGTGAATCAGGGGACGGAAGAGAAGGAACATGACAGAATAAGGCTGATGGATCTTCCACTAAGTGTAAATTAAAGCTACCCCCTTCTGTCTCATATTTTTAACTTGAGCAGGATCAGTTCACTGTACTGGGCTTCCTCTCACCTCCTACCCTCACTGTGCCCAAGCAAAGATTGCAGCAGCAAAGAATCAAGTTCATGCCTGATGAATTTAGAGACTGAAGAGTGGGTCAGTGTATATGTTCATCTTTACAGAGTGGCATAGTCAGCATACTAGAAGTCTAAGAGAAATAATTCTCATAATTTTTACCCTTTTTTGATACAGGGATTCAGTGGCATAGCAAGGGTTTCTGGTGCCCAGGGGCCACATATGTGTTCCTCCCAATACCCCATGTTCCCCTCCCTCCTCCCGCCCCCGCGCCTTGCAAGGCCCCCCATGTGGGGCAGGAGGGGTCCCAGCATAACAGGACAGGAAGGAGGGTTAGACATATAGAGGTGCTGCTCTGTTATCTCTCTTCCCTGCGAGGCAGCGGTGGCCATTCTCAATGCACTGCACACCATGCCACAAGCAGTAGCAGAACAGCTGAGCTAGGGATGGGGGTAGATTTTTGAGACTCATTGCCTCAGCCTCTGCAGCAGGAAACTTGGGGCAGCAGCCCCCACCCCAGCAGGTTCCATCCTTAGCCTGTGCCCCCCCAAACCCAGGGATCTCGGGCTCCCTCCCCCACCCTCACTTACACTGCAATGCTGAGGGAATGGGAATCCCCATCTGCAGCTGTGTTGTGAATCATCCAGCCAGGTAAGTTAGGGAACTTGGAAACCCTGGCTGTGGTCCTCTATGTTCAGTTCTAGTAAGGGGTTGGAAGTGGGGATCACAACCCCCATCTTTGCCCTGCTAGACATTAGCCCAGCCCCAGGAGTTCCCCCCTCCCTTATTTACCATATTGCTGTTGAGGGAATTCCTCCACATCCAATCCCCTTCACATTGCTTTTTCAACTGCTCTGCTTTAGGAAGCAGAGTCATCCCTTCTAGGAAGAAAGAGCCAGGCTTTTGGAGGGGAAGGGCTATTGCTCCAGCAGCTGACCACTAGCCCAGCTGTCCAGGAGGTTAGTCTGATCAGACCACGTAAGCTTCCTTTCCTGCACAGGACTTGAGTGCTGTGCTGCAGTTGGGTGCTGCTGCCTCCTGGGTCCTTGCTGGAAGGCTTCATTTCTATGTTAGCTGGGCTAGGCAGCGGCAGCACACACAGAAATAGAACCCTTCCAGCACTAGGACCCAGGAGGCAGCATGCAACTAGCTCTGCTTCTTGACTGGTCCAGGTGGTCGCGAACACCGCTAAGTAAATTTGAGCATGCTTTGCAGAAATGGAAGTGGAAGCGGCCGACGACACATCCTGGGTCATTCACATCATCTTGGCCTGGCTCTGGTGGTTTGGATCCTGCTGGGCCTGCCACTGTTGACAAATGTGGCAAAGGTGGCTTTGGAACTCGGGAGCATGACCTCTCCTGCCAATCAAACACCACCACACTGGAATGCGCTGCTGAAATAGCAATGGGCGCATTGGGGGGGGCCTGTTATATCTATGTTTTGTTTTGTGGGTTATAATGAAGATTCAGCTTCATTGTGCTGAGTGTGGGTGGAGATGCGAGGAACACCAAGGTCAACCACCTGAGTTACTGTAATGGTGGAAGTTGTGGTCAGGCTGGTCACACCAGAGAAGAGAACACCCAGAGTGTGAGGCACCCGTTGCCAGGGACAGCAGTGCATACAGCACTAGCCCATGGGGTATATAACCAGGCCTGGAACAGGGCCAAGTCACAGTCCATACACCAAACTCAGGAAAGCCGCAGAGAAGCTGCCTGGGGCGGACTGCCACTTACCACGCACACACACCACAGGGGTCTTAGTCCCAGGACTAGCCAAGCCGCAAAGGAACTAGCTAGTTGGGGCCAATCGGGGTGTCTCGGGCCGCAGTTGTAAGCAGGAAGGCGACTCGGGCCTAACTGCCACCCCTCACTGGGGAACCTCGGGCCTGTCCACGCTCGCACTGCAGAGCCCACCACAATAATAAATGCACCAGTTCAGCCTTCTCCCGTGTAACCTGTGATCTCCATGACCGCTGTGTTGCCTTACCACCT
Organism: Pelusios castaneus; assembly: GCA_007922175.1. Lineage (NCBI taxonomy): Eukaryota > Metazoa > Chordata > Testudines > Pelomedusidae > Pelusios > Pelusios castaneus. The sequence continues at coordinate 3,094,618 of ML685883.1, forward strand.
CTGGACACAAAACTTCTAAATGAAGGGCTAGCCCAGCCTGGCTGGCACACCCTCCCCCTGCTCTGATGGGGGCAATGTCGCCCCCATCTTGGGGGGGAGAGGCACCAGGCTGGCCCTTCACAACACACGAGGGGCAGGAGGCTCTGTACCTTTCAGAACCTCCTGCTGTGTCTCTCTTCCTGCATCTTGGCGGCCAGCCTGGCGCCTCCCTGCAGCTTGTCACCTGGAGGCCATGCCCCCTGCTGCCTTCCCCCTGCTACGCCACTGCAAGGAATAATTGTGTAATGTTTGTCAAATGTCACAGATGCTGCTTTAAACAGTATAAAACACACACCGGATTGTCAGAAATGACATCATTCCATTGTATGTGATAAATTCTGATATGGCAGTGATTGTTTACAATAGTAAAGTTATTTTGCAGTATTAAATTTTTTTTTTAATTTGGCAATACTGATATTTCAATCCTACTTGCTACTTACAAGTATTTAATCAAAAAATACAGCTCAACCTAATGTTGTCTAGTAAGTGATCCATTACCTGCATTAGCATAGATTTTATATATCATGACTATATGCCACATCACATGTTAATACATTTATAAAGCTGGACAGGAGTAACGGGAAATGTATTCAACTTTACTGTTCTTAATATTTACTTACATTGTAAAGAAAATGAATGATTGATTAAATGATAGAACTTCTTGATCTAGGTATTAGAAAGATACTTGGTTCCTTTTCTCCACAAATCGCCAGATGTAGCCTCTCGAGAGACTGCACCAGTTCATAACACAAAGTTTGGGCAGGCTGTGGAAGGAAGGAAATTCTTTTCTTTCCATTTTTCATGCCATGGAAATAAAAAGAGATAACCACATCACAGGAGACAATGTTACAACAGCAGGTAAAACACAAATACTAGCAGATGATTGTATCCAGAATAACAAAATTGTATTTACTGTTTGCTGTTCCCTTGACTTTTTTTTTTTTTAAACTTTCATGACTTGAAAGTCAAGAAGTTTTCTACAAAAATCAAAGTTCAATGGATCATAATTTTGGGAGAAAAGATCATTTTTTATAAAATTATAGAAAACACTACTATTTACAAATACAAAAAGATTTCAGGATGGAGGTTCAATAATTTACTATTCAAATTCCTTAAAGCAGGACTCAGATGTTCAGGGACTAGTTCAAATAAAATAAATAAAACAGTGCACATTAGTTACAAATTGTTATTCCCATTCTTCTCTTCATGTTTTCTTCTCTGCTAACAAGAGGCTCTGGAATGACCACCCATTTCCAGCATACCAGACAGACATGTCTATTCATATAAATTCCCCTGGAAAACCCATTTTTTTTTTCAGCCCACAGATGCTGAAATATATTAGTATAATGCTATCACTGTTCACACCAATTTATTTATGAGTAAGAAAGCACAAAGTTATCATCACACTCTGGTCTCCACATGCGTGCTGTTCTTCTTTAAGATTGTAAGCTCCTTTGGGTAAGGACTGTTTGTTATGTATATGTTATGTAAATAATATGTATTGTTTAAAAATCAATGATTCATAAACCATATCGTAGTTATCCTTTCATTAACTAGATATATGATAAATGCAGGATGGTTTAACCTGCTCTGACTATGTAGCCCTTTGCATCAGTTAGAAACCAGATCTTATTTACTCAGAGCAGTGATGTATGATATGCAAAAACACTACACACCACAGATTTAGGAACCTTTTGCTGACCAATTGTTCTCAGGTAAATTGCAAAAGTCACATATTGAGGCTTAGGATTCTGGAGGAGAACAGTATCCATTTGTTCTGTTAGCCAGAGGAAGAGAACGATGTCAGTAGCCTTCAGAAGAACAACAAAAATTAAAGATGGAAAAAAATAACCTAATCTACCTCCATCACTATAAATTATTCCCTACACACTCTCTCTCTGATTTTCCCAATCTAGTTTTAAATTACTCAGGGTGAGAGTCCACTATTTCCTTTGGAAAACTTTTCCCTAGTTAAACATTCTCCAACTACCATCTACTTATATTGTAAACTCCAACAGACACAAAGCATGTTTCTGCATCTGCATTTTGTTCAGAGCTGAGCACAACTGTCAGCACTTATATAGGTAATAAATTTAACAACTACTGGTTCTTATTAATTAATCTAAAGGGATTAAAATTAGAAATGTTGACTCAGTTTGCACAACAAAGAACTGTTACTATTAGGGAATCTGTGTTTTTAAAATGGCCACCTTAAAATAAAGGAAAGTTGAACAAAGAGCGGCAGCAGTAGCTGGAACTATGTCCCTAGTTTATTCATAAGACTCAAGGAGATCCTGGCACAGCTGCAAGGGAAATACTTAAAAGTCAACAAGCACTTCAGAGATGAAGAATGAATGGCAACATAACTGAAGGACTGAGAACTCTCTGTAGAGTAAGGAAAAAACCCTTAATGTCAACAAGTCATTTTTCAGAGAACTGAGATTGAATCTCCTCATCTCATAATTTATAATGTTTGCAGATGTTGATTTTTACTTCTGTTATTTATTATCATTACTGACTAATATAACATCTCTCTCTCTGTTCCTAAACAAACAACTTTAAATCTGACTAAATTCTCCTAATCCATAACACATTTTCTTCTAAATCATTAACCATGGAAAACTGGCTGGCACTTTTAAAGAGGTGTGGCAGCTGGTTACACCCTAGTCCTTAAAGCTCATAAGTTGTCTGTACTTTCCAGAGCTAAGGAGCTATTATCTTCCATTGCCTTCCTCCAACCTGATTTTTGACTGAGCAATCTTAGGTACATATATGTCATAGAATCAAAGAATAATAGGGATGGAAGGGACCTCACGAGATCATCTAGTCCAACTCCCTGCTAAAAAGCAGAACCACTCTAACTAAATCACCCCAGCCAGGGTTTTGTCTAACCGAGCCTTAAAAATCTCCAAAGATGGAGATTCTACCGCCTCCCTAAGTAGCCCATTCCAATGCTTCACTACCCTCCTAGTGAGAAAGTTTTTCGTAATAACCAACCTTGACCTCCCCAGCTGTAATTTGAAAACATTGCTCCTCGTTCTGTCCTCTGTTACCATCGAGAACAGCCTAACTCCCTCCTCTTTGGAGCAACCCTTCAAGTAGTTGAAGGTTGCTATCAAATCTCCCCTCAGTCTTCTCTTCTCTAGACTATATAAGCCTAGTTCCTTCAGTCTCTCCTCATAAGTCATAAGCCAGCCCCCTATTCATTTTTGTTGCTCTCCGCTGGACTCTTTCTAATTTGTCCACTTCCTTTCTGTAGTGGGGAGCCCAAAACTGGACACAGTATTCCAGATGTGGCCTGACCCGTGCCAAATAGAGGGGAATTATCACATCCCTCGATCTGCTGGCAATACTCCTAATGATGCAGCCTAATATGCCATTGGCCTTTTTGGCAACAAGGGCACACTGTTGGCTCATATTCATCTTCCCGTCCACCATAACCCCCAGGTCCTTTTCTACAGCGCTGCTACTTAGCTGATCAGTCCCCAGCCTGTAGCAGTGCATGGGATTTTTCCGTCCTAAGTGCAGGACTTTGCACTTGTCTTTGTTGAACCTCATGAGGTTTCTTTCGGCCCAGTGTTCCAATTTGTCCAAGTCTCCCTGAATCCTGTCCCTGCCCTCCAGAGTATCTACCATTCCCCCCAGCTTGGTGCCATCCGCGAACTTACTAAGCATGCAGTCTATCCCATCATCAAGATCATTAATGAAGATGTTAAACAGAACCTGACCCAGGACCGACCCCTGGGGCACTCCACTCGTTACCGGTTGCCAACTAGACATTGAGCCATTGATTCCTACCTGCTGAGCCCGTTGATCTAGCCAGTTTTCTATCCACCTTATGGTTCACTCGTCCAACCCATACTTCCTTAACTTGTTGATGAGAATGCTGTGGGAAACCGTATCAAAAGCCTTGCTAAAGTCGAGGCATACCACGTCAACGGCTCTTCCCTCATCCACAAATCCAGTCATCTCATCATAGAAGGAAATCGGGTTGGTCAGGCATGATTTGCCCTTTGTGAATCCATGTTGATTGTTCCTGATCACTCTATTTTCCTCCAAGTGTTTCAGGATGGATTCTTTGAGGACCTGCTCCATGATTTTCCCAGGGATTGAGGTGAGGCTGACCAGTCTGTAGTTCCCCGGATCCTCCTTTTTCCCTTTCTTGAAGATAGGTCCTATATTTGCCTTTTTCCAATCCTCTGGAACCTCCCCCGTTCGCCACAAGTTCTCAAAGATAATGGCCAGTGGCTCTGCAATCACTTCAGTAACCACAGTACCTGAGTACCACACAACCTTTAATGCATTTTATTCTCACATCATCAGTGAGTTAGGGAAGTGCTATTATTCGCTCCCTTTTCAGATGGGGAATGAGGCACAGAGAGGCTAAGACAAAGTTTCACAAAAGGGACTTGGGCCTTGCCATGTTGAGCCTCACACAACATCTAACTTTCATATGCCTAGAAAAAACACAGGAACATCACTCCAATCCACAAAGCCCGAGTTAGACACCTAGGACGCCTGTACAATGAACAGAGAGTGATAGGCACCTTAGACTGTGATCCACAAAGCCAGCATGATAGGCAGGGAGCCACCTAAGTAAGCCAATTGGAAAACCCAACGAAGGTGTGTACTAAGTCCAGCTCCTCTCTCAAAGATAAACCTGAAGTCTGGGCTGAAGGGAATTGTGGTATCTCAGGTGACTGGGACCATTGGGGGTTGCCATAATGATAAATGGGAGGATTATTAAGTGCTCAGGTGAACCTGTATGTCTCCTGGCAGTCCTTGCCATGAATAAAGCTCAATAAGGGAACTCTGAAGCCTGCTATGTCTATTGACCATTATTTAATCTCAGTATATGACTCTGACGACGAGGTGGGATGATGAGATAACATCTTGTGAACCCAGGAAATCCTGAGCTATGTAAAAATGATTTTTTTTCCTCACTGTTTGCATGCCTGTGCTATGTGCCTGGATGGGGTGACTGGAGTTGAAATCTGATCTATTGTTTGGTGAAGTCAAGGGACAGAAGATAAACAACCACAAGAGGGAACCATAGTTCCACTCACTGATTCAACCATGGCTTCACTCACAGCGTGTCCAGAAGCCTTTGATTCTACCACCTCCACTTGGAAACTCTATATAGCACGCTTCCAAAACTTCGTGGTAGAGAATGGTATACACGATGAAAAGAACGTACCTGTTTTCTTGACCATTATAGGTGCTAAGACCTATAATTTGCTATGTAATTTGCTTTATCCAGAGAAATCCAAGGCAAAATTGTACGATGATCTTGTGGAAGTTCTAGGAGCCCATTTTCCCCCAAAACCACTGATAATAGCAGAGAGATACCGGTTCTATCACAAGAATCAAGGGGAAGGTGAACCCATTACACCATTCGTAGCAGCTCTAAGGGAGCTGGCAGAACACTGAGATTTCAAGAACACGTTGGATGAAATGCTACGTGACAGGCTAGTGTGTGGCCTGCACTGTCAATCAACAACGAAACGCCTGCTAACCGAAGCTCAGCTTACTTTGCAGAAAGCCATTAATATCGCAGTCTCTATGGAACGGGCCATGGAGGAGATGTAACTAATCAGGGCAAATGCAGGGACGCATAAGGTATCCAAAGAACCTACCACTCAGTCCCTGGGAAGGCGGGAATGTCACTGGTGTGGAAAAAGGAGTCATCATGCATCAGTGTGCTGGTGTAAGGAATTACTGTTTTGACGATGTGGCAAGAAAGGACACATCAAACATGCCTGCGAACAAAAGAAGACTGAGCCATGCAAAAAAGGCAGACTGGAGAACACGAGCAGGCGGCCTGATGGAACAAGCGGAAAATTCTACATGCAGTAGAACAGGCAGAAAGTGATCATGGTGACACCCATTCTGAAGAAGAAGAATCACTTCATGTTTTGTTTTTAATTGCTATTGATGCCCATTCCAAATGGCCAGAAGTCACTGTAATGCAGTCCACTACTCTGGAAAACACCATCCAAAACCTACGTGGCTTCTTTAGTCGTTATGGTCTCCCAGAGCAGCTGGTGAGTGACAATGGACCGCAATTCACTTACCAGGATTTTGAAAGTTTTATGAAGGCCAACGGGATACATCACATCAGGTCAGCACCATATCACCCATCCACCAATGGACTGGCTGAAAGATTTGTACAGCAAGCTCTAAAATTGGCGACGGGACGCTCACCCCTTCAGAAACGTCTGGACAACTTCTTGTTATCCTATAGAAACACTCCACAAGCCACAACTAAAGCGTCTCCAGCTTCCCTTATGATGGGACGGAAGTTGCACTCTTGCTTTGATTTGTTGAAACCACAAGAAACACGACAAGTGGTTCAACGCCAACAGCAGGACCAGGTCATTAGATGTGCACTGAGAATGAGGGACCGCACCTTCACAATTGGTCAGCCTGTCCTTGCTCGAAACTATGCTTCCAGAGCTAAATGGGTTCCAGCAATAGTCATTGCCAAAACAGGACCTGTATCCTACTCTATCCAGACAGCGGATGGCCTGTCTTGGCAGCAGCATGTTGATCAGTTGTTACCACATCATACCTGTCCTGAGGATACATCTCAAACCGACCTAACTGACTTCACCCTTGTCGGAGAAATACCATCGAGTCACGATTCAGTGGTTCATATGGCTCCTTCTCCAGCCACCTCTTCAACACCATCAGCCTCCACCCCAGCCCAACCGGACACTGGTCTCTGGGGGTTTTTCACCTTCCTCTGTAGCACAGGGCATGGCTCACCTACCGGTGAATTCTCTGTATCTTAAAGTCCTTAAATCATGATTTAAGGAGGTAAATAACTCAGTCATAGGTTGGTGGCCTATTGCTGGAGTGGGTGGGTGAGGTCTTAAGGCCTGCATTTTGCAGGAGGTCAAATTAGATGATTGTACTGGTCCCTTCTGACCATAAAGTCTATGAGTCTACAACATCTTTGCCGGAGCCTGCTACTTCTCCAGTACCTGTGGTCACACCGCCACCAATACCACCTTCCGGTGTGTGTCCACCAGAAATTCACCACAATCCACCTAGAGTGAGAAGGCCTCCTACTTAGCTAGATCTTTAGCTAGGAGCAACCCCTTCCCCATCGGGCAGAATAATCCCCTGAGGGTTCGCCTGGAGATGGGGCAATCTACCCTCATCTCCAGTTTAATGTTTATTCTTTTTTTTTTTTTTGGAGGGGAAAAGGGGGTTTGGGCGGGAAGGCATTTTCATTTGAGGGGGAGGAATATGTGGGGTATCAGGTTACTGGGGCCATTGGGGGTTGTCATAGTGATAAATGGGAGGGTCCTTGCCAGACATGCTGAATAAAGCTTAATAAGGGAATCTGAGGCTTGCAATGTCTATTGATCATTATTTAATTTCAATACATGACAGGAATCACCTATCTCTGCTCATGATTCACACTCAGGAAAAGATCATTCATCTGGCTAAGTCATGTGCAGGGCCCTATCTAGTAGGCATACTCAGAGAGGACCTAATTCCATACAAAATGGCAGGGGAAGGGGGGAGAGAAAGACCTTGTGATCAGGGTACTTCCCTGAGATGTGGGAGAGTCCACTGTTCAAGTCTCCTCTCTGCCAGATGAGGGGAAGAGATTAAACAAGGATCTGCCACTCTCAGGTGAGTATTCTAACCACAAGGCTATAATTAATTCCAACTTTCTCTGGCCCATTTAATATCTCATTATTCAACCATGAAATTACATAAGAACAACTTAAATAGGAGAGATTGGTGATGAGATAGTCTGAAATGGGGTTCCCTCAATTGTTAAAGCACTCACTTGAGAGATGGCAGATACCTATTCAAATACTTTCCCCTCATCAGACAGCAGATGGGAGTCTCCCTCTTCCCAAGTGAGTACCCTAATCACTAGTTAATCACTCCCCTTATTGTTTTCTGTGGACTTAGGTGGCCTCTGAGCAACCCTAGCAGATCAGACATGCACTGCTTAGGTGGCTTGATACTCACCTTTCCACTGGTTCGTAAATTGCTCTGTGACTCAAGTGGGAGATAGGCACCTTGGGGTCTAGAGTGAAGTTGTAGTGCATGTGCTCAGAGGCAGAAACATAATTTTTTACAGCAAAAACTTAAGCAACAAGCAAGGTTCAATGGCAGCTAAGAGGGACATGAGAGGGGCTTAAAAACAGGAGTCAAGCACCTAAGTATCTCTGTGGATCCCATCCTAAGTGACTTGACCAAAGTAACAAAGAACATCCATGATAGAGCAAAGCTTCCATCCAGGTCTTCAGTGGACTGAGTAGTGCTCTAACCACTGAACCATCTTTCCTTAGCAGGTTAAGTAGTTTACTTCCTGGGTTAATGAAGGTGTGCTTTGTCTTGAAATCCACATTCCTTGGGATTCTTTTATGCCAGTTTTATGGCTAAATAAGTCCATAGATAGTACCCTACACATGACTAGCTAGATGAATACCTGTTTTCCTGATTTGTGAGTCATGAGCAGAGATAGGTGATTCCCTTCAGCCCAGACTTCAGGTTTATCTTTGGAAGAGGAGCTGGGCGTAGTACACACCTCTGTTGTTGCATTTTCCAATTAGCTTACAAGGGGATACACCTTGAGGAAGGCTACTGAACTTTTGTTTCACTATGGGTTTCTGCTGTTGGAATTTGAACATGATAGTATAGTTTGGTTAAGAGTGACTGAAATAAATAAATATATATTGATATTTGGGGAAAATGTAGCAGATAGCCACACATTCAGTACTTCTCTCACACAGTGAACCAAATTCTGAAGTGGAAATGCAAGGGAGGTGTAAATTAAATTCACACATATAAGTAAACCCAAGCTGGGATTTTGCAGTGGAGAATTCAAAAAAAGGCAGACAGGTTTAAGTCCTGGATAGAGTGTACTAAACTCTTATCTCAGTTACATTGGTGAGACTCCAGAAAGTCAAATTCTGTCTTTTGCTGTCCCTTAGTGATTCCAGTATAAGCTGAATATACAAGGGAAAAAATTATTATCTGCTGAAGGCTATGTAACTACATACAGTCACTGATCTCCATTAAAGTCAGTGAGTGTCAAGAGACATCAGATGTAGGAGATAGCTGTAGTAAATGTTGATTTTTGCAAAGTCTATAGTGATTATACATTTTTACATATTTGCCAATTGAATGGTAATTAAAATTAATATGTCTACTAACTAATTATTTGTATTCTCACCAAGAAGCACACACTGTGTAAATATAGAAACACCAATTACCATGGAAGTAAAAAATACATAAGCTGGTAATATTCTATAACCTGAAGCTTTACCATAAATGTTGTCAAACACTGTAAGGTTAACATAAAATCTTATCTACATCACATATCACAACATAGTAAGCTCGCAAAACAGTCTTTAAAAACAGTGAGAAGATTTTATTATTAACATGAACCTTATCGTTAAGTCTTTATTCTACCATTTCCATATTAGAAAATAGAGTTTTGTGTGTGAAAGAGCTAAGTAATTCAAAATTGTGAGGAAAAAACTTATGTTAAGTATCATAGGCTGAAAACACATAACCACAAAAAGTTGAACAATTGCAGTGATTTACCTTTTCACCTTCTTCTCCTTTATTACCCTCAAAGCCAGGTTCCCCCTGTTATGAAAACAAATCACAAGAGTCATTGACAGGAAATTTTAGGCAAATGTTACATACATAAACAACCTACACAAAATTTCTATTGCTTTTAATTTGTATTTCAATTTAAAAATAAGGCAAGATTACACAATTTAGATACTGAATATCTTTTCATTTAAAAATAAGGCAAGATTACACAACTTAGATACTGAATATCTTTTCATCACATTAAAAGATCTGAACTTATGTGGAAAACTGGAATGGTTTTCTATGGTATTGGTAGCTAACTTTTTTTTTATACTCCATTGAAGTTAGTCCAGTAATCCCAGTCCAAGATTTCAATCCTCTCTTTTTGCAAATTAGCATTTTATTTTATTTTACAAGTGTGACTAACAGATGTCAAGGTGCTATTCATTTATTGTATATATACAAAGCTTATTCAACCAAGATAACCCCTCTATCTACTCAAAAAAAATCTCCCTTCCTCCCACCTAAAGTTCTATTCAACAAACACACCATTATGAAAAACCTACAGAATTAGCTGAGCTTTGCAGCATATACTGAAGATCGCTATATCCAAGCTCAGATAAACAAGAGGTAAGTGGATTCCTGATTTGAGGATCCTTCATCAAAAAGAAAGGAGTTATAATTTTCTTTCCATTCCAATTATGGATAGTTTATATCGGGAGCTATATCTGAATTAGGTACCTGATTTCAGTATAGTCAGCAAGCAAACTATTCAAGCGCTTTGTAGGACAAAAACATCTTTAATTTACCCAGATATTAATGTAAACATGCATCTTTAATGAGAAATACAATCAAAGTACAATTCTGCCAGGTATAGGAGCAGGCAAACTACCTAAATCCAAACACTGTTACCATGCTCCACATTCCCAAAACCAGCTAGCATGAGGTTGTTCTCATTTCATTTCAGCATCCGGGACCACAGCATTCATAAGGCATATATGAACTCTATAGGTTTGGAGATTCAGAAAACAGAAATCTCCCAAACTGAAGCATATGGTATTTCTCTGACTTTATGTAGAAGTTCCCCATTCTGATTTTGTATTTATTTCTCCCCCTCCCCCTTTATCTTTTGCTGTTTCATTCATTTATACAGAAGCTTAAAGTTTAAATGGGGGGTAGCTGAAGCTACAAGATGAGAGCTTCTTATTTACAGAGCATTGCCAAATCATTCAACTGATACGACATCATGAGCTAAATCTGAAAACCAAGCTTTGAGATACAGATTCAGTGCCAACTTAATAAGAAGCTATCAATATTTTATTTTATCCTCACTGTTCAGTATGCAGCCCTGTCTTATTAACTATGCAATCTTCAAACCCTGCAATGAAGAAGTAGTTTCCTTCCCTTTGGCATTCATCACTACAGCACAAGTGATTCACCAACATGAATTAATTATCTTCACAATAACCCTCGTGACATGAGAGGGATGCATTATCCTCAATTTAAAGATAGGCAGCTGAGACACAGAGAGAGTAAAGTCAAGAGTTTCCACTAATTTTCGATGCACACTGTGAGACAATTAGGGCCTGATTTTTCAGTGTTTAGCGTTATACAGCACTTTATATGTTTGAAGCAAAGCTCCCGTTACTTTCAAGTTGAAGCCTGGAGTACTCAGTGCTAATGCAAATCATCCTAAGATCTCAAATTAGGCACACAGACACAAGGAACACACAACTAGTAGAAAGTTTAAATGAGGTGCTTAGCATCAAGCAGGAACTCTGACAGGTGAAGATATAGAATCTAACTATCCAATTGTGTTAACCGTGGGACTATTCTTTCTCTTGCTGTGGTCCCCTATCTCATTCATGACATAGCTTCTATATTAAGGATAGTATCATAATGTATAAAAATTAAGAAACTGAATTAAGGTTGCACAGAAATGTCCTACTCTACTGTATACTCATTTGCTACAGTCACACGTAGCAGCCACAAGGGAATGGAATGTGTTCAGTTACGCTATGGGAGTAACACATACACAGACTGATTAATACCAGGAGCTGAAAGAGGCCTGAGTATGCTCAGTGAGGATGGAATCTTCTTAGTTTTTAGCTGCTCATAATTGAATAAGTATCTACTAAGCAGGTGCCTACAGAGATTTTTCAAAAGCTTATAACTTGGCCAAACGTGGGCAGACATGGCCACCCTATTGCCAAATTTCAAGTCTCTGCTAGATATGGTAGGTGAGTATAACTTTTTAAATAAAAAGTCACAATTTTTTTTAATATGGGTAAAGCAATATTTCCCCCAGTCTTGTTCCTGGAAACTGCTGAACACTTTGCCTAAAATTTTCCAAAAGCCTTCAGTCTGAGACAGCCCAAATGCTTACACTCTGGCAAAGCTATAAAGTTATGAAAAGCAAGGTCTCAAAGTGAGAAGTAGCAAGCAACCTTAACAGGCAGTGCTACCAGCCCTGCCTACAATAAATATGCACCTTTTTATGAATTACATCTTCATGGGTCATCTTATGTCTTGTTAACTGAGCATTTTGGTGCTGTTACCGTCTTCTGTTCATGAGCACAATGGGCATATTCTTTTTGTCATGTTTCCAAGAAGTGTAAGACAGCTGAGGTGTAACATGGTGGAACCCACGTCTCATGAGCACCACCTGTTAACCAGGTTTGTCCACAGTCTTTCAGTTCTGGTGTCTCCTGTTGGTGGTTTCTCAGGCAATTTTTCAGTGATTCAGCCCCCTGGCTGAGTCATGTTCTGTATGTGAACTAGAACAACCCCTTTCAGGTTACAGTCCACCAGGGGCTAATACCAGTACCCCTCCATTGGTGTCTGTCTAGCCCTCCCTGGACTCAATCTTTAAATAGTCCAAACCCTAATATGAGGCCACATCACCCCTAGTGTCTCCAAGGAGGAAGACCTAGCATCCTGTAGCCTTCTCCAGACTCAGTCCTTATGTAACCCATATGCCTAAAAAGGGCTATCTCTTTGAGAGAGCTGCTGATGGTGGGTTACTGTTGCTGGGCAGATTATCTACCCACAACTAGAAACTTCTGGAAGCACGGAGTGGTAGCATTTTTGAGCATGCTCCACAGGGTACCCTGCTGATGTGATGTGGTTTGGTCAGTCAGATCAAATGAGAGCAGCAGTCTGTGCAGACAGCAGGCTAGCGCTGCCTTGAGAAGAGACCATGTGCTCAGTTTTCAGGAGAGAAGCTGAGCCAGGAGTGAACAAGATGTTTTCTCCTCTAATGGAGTCATCTGCAACAGATTTTGCAGACATGCATATGGGACTGAGGGCTGGTTGCAAAGGAGAAGGAAAAGCCTGCACGGAATGCTACAGAAGATTCCTGCAAAGAAGGAAGAGGACAGCTATTTCTTGCCACTCAAGTCTCTACATTCGAACAAAGACTGTAGCTGAGAGTTGGGTGAACTCCACCTGGACTTTGGGACTCTTGGATATCTTTCATGCAGGGGTTTGTGTAGGGATTGTTCTTGGTTAATTGTATTTTGTTTTCTTAGGATAAGGTTCATTTAGTTAGTAGTTAATAAAGTTCATTGTTATGTTTGTTTTCAGTAGTATTTTAATGTGGGGTGGTAACTCTGAGCAATCTTTGCTGTGAGTCCCATACAGACTGGATTCTGGGTCTCCAGCTGCTTTCTCCATAGGGATTGGGATTGATTTCTGCGAGGCACTGGAGAACGGCAATTAATTGAATTTTAGCCCACCCGAAGGTTACACTTACTCAGTTCCAGGAGCCAATAGGAGTCCTTTACTACCCCCTCCCCCAGACCCTGCAAGCAGATTGCCTTGGGCTCAGTTCCAACAGCCAGCAAGGAGCTCTTTTGCTCTGCTGGTCTCTGCCAGCAAAATGACTGTCTTGGGCCCTGCTGCTCTTTCAGCCAGCGAGGACACAGTACTCTCTTCTCCAGCTCCAGTCAGGAACAAACTGCTGCTCTGTCCTGCAGCTGCTATTTATGGAGCCCTCTTTAACTGCTTCCTCACAACCACTCTAGGTTACTTGGAGGACTTCTCCTCTGCTCCTTTCTGGGACTGGGCGTGGCAGGACCCTGAGACCTCCAACAGCGGGCCTCTGAGCTCACTCCATCCATCACATGAGGCTAGAAAATTCCTGATCCAATATTTAGAAAAATTATACTTTATTGTGAACAAAAAAGAATGAAGCTACTTTTGCAACAGAGGTCTTTATATTAGTAATATACTGTAGCACAGTGTATTTCTGGGTGTTCATTGCCAGTGTGCTTATATGTATGTGTTCAGAGTGACTGCCAAGTGTTGTGTATTTTCTGTTCTGCCTAGCTTGCCATAGTTAACACAGCTAAACTATTATGGGATAACTCAGCCAGTTCTGTCTTGTCTTAGAGTAGAAGAATAAATTCAGTCTGTATGTGTTTACATCTCCCTGTGTTTCTGTCTGCTGGTTTCTCTCTGAGTGCAAATAACTTCCAAGTATCCAACATATAATACCGAGGTCAAATAATGCTTCATTTATAGCTTACATATGATGGACATTAACAATAAAAGGTTTTATTTAAGTGGCATACAACATCTAAATGAATGAAATTTAACTTGAATACATAGAAGAACAAATCTTAAATACAGAACAAAATCATTGGCATGCATTTTAAACTTTCCTCTCAAAAAATTAAGAAACATTTGTTCTTTAAAACTTGTGTATCATTGTTAAGAAGTCTTCTAAGATTACATTCTATGTAGAATTCAATCTAATCGCAGCTAGCAACATATTATCCAAACTGTCAATATGTAAGAGTAGCCAACCCGTATAATCAGAGTTCAATGAATAGCAAAGTTATGGGCTTCAGTTTCATCCAAACTTTTTGGACAAAATGCACCGAGAAAATGGCCAAGGCAGCATAATTAGCCCACAGAATGTAAGGAATGCTTTATATTGCTTTGTATTGACCACTGCTAATATTTTGAAGATATCTCCCCATCAAACTCCCAAAACAAATTTATTTATTAGGCTTCCATCCTGGGTTCTAGGTGTTCAGGTTTGTCCAGTCTTCCTGAGAGAAGGCAAGTCTTCACTGACAGCAGCAAATTCACCACCATCAGGTTCATCTTTCTGGTTCGATTGAGCGGTCAGTGGGGACCTGTTCAATCAATCTGGTGGTTGATGTGTTAAAGCCACCCCCTCAAGTAGCATAGCACTGTATTGGCGGAAATGCATTTCCCATTGATGCAATACAGTGAAGGTGCCATGTAGAAGAGGAGTTACAAAGTTGACGGGAGTTATGGACGCTACTCTGTGTAGCTTGCATAACTCCCATCGACTACCACTGAATTTCCAGATAAGTGGAGACCAAGGTTTAGATTCAGCACAATGTGAAGAAACAAGTAACAGGACTGCCATTACCCTCCTCCTTGGGGTTTCACCAGGAAAGGACAGTTTGAATTCCCGAATAAACTTATCTCCAACTGGGGCTGTCCTAGCCCAGTCTGGGGATAGTCAACTGATTACAAACTCCTAATACAGAATGATGTGCAGGCAGCTGTGCCTGTGCTGGCATTTCTCACATCATGTCTGGTGCCAGAGGCCCACCGCTAGAGTTCCACTGCCAGATGAAATGAATCTTACACCTTATATGTAATTTAAAATACTGACCAATTTCTATAGGTAGTGGACAGCTGAAAAAAGAAGGAAATTGCAGAAATGCAAGTATACCAAAAAACCCAAACAAACAAAAGCAAACAAAGAAACAAAAAAAACCACACGCACACCAGAAAGCTCTGAAATGCTTTTACCTTAGAGCCAGGAAGACCATGAACACCTACTAAGCCATCTTCCCCCTGAAA
This sequence comes from Pelusios castaneus, assembly GCA_007922175.1. Lineage (NCBI taxonomy): Eukaryota > Metazoa > Chordata > Testudines > Pelomedusidae > Pelusios > Pelusios castaneus. Next base: position 3,110,077 of record ML685883.1, read on the forward strand.
TAAAATGTACATAACCATTATTTTGCTCTCACTCACATGAACCAACTACAATAAAAATTAGACTATTTATTCCCAGTAATATTTTCAAACTAATCATGTCCCAACGGTTCTACAAGTAATTATGGATAAATATTTGCTCCTTCCTCCTTTTGCACAAGACTATTACATGCATTTTATAGCAACATTTTGGGTACATGATGCATAGCTCCATACTGCTAATTAGGGTTGATTTGCATTTGATCAAATTTTATTTCTCTCCCAAAATCTTGAATACTGACTGGCTGCAGTGCATCTAGCAGTACTGCCAATTCTCATTATTTTATTGTGAGTGACAGGAGTTCTGGAGCCCATCTTGTGATGACATGAGGAAGCTCCGGCCCCCTCACAAAGATCAGCTCTGTTAGAAGCTGGCAGAGTCTCTCTCTTCTGCTCACATTTTCCCAGAAGGAAAGGAGGAAACAGAGAGCCCAGCAGTTCAGAGCAGCTCCAGTCCCTCCTCTTCCCTCTCCTGTGAGCAACTGGGACAGAATCGTACATCTGCTTCTCCCCACTACTCACTGCAGTGAGAAGCAAAGTGAGGAGAGATGAAGAACCTCCCATAGATGTCTGAGCCAAGGAAGGGGGAGAGCTGACCCCACTGTTGCTGCTTCCAGTGTTCAGAGAAAGGAATGAAGAACCCCATGAGAAGGAAAGGTCAGGATGGAGGAGGGTCAGGAATATAGGCTCACATTATACCTGGGTGAACCAGAGTTTTAAAGTGGGTTTGCATGTTAGCCTGAGTGATAGGCCCAAAGCATGGGACCAAAAAGAATAAGACCATGAGAAAGAGGTGGTGTTTTGTGTTAAATTTCTAGTGATTCTTGAAATGCTACTGTTATTTATGGTTTGAGCTGGGTAATAAAAATAACAAAAATATGGTTAGGTGGATAATAGGTGCAGTAAATATTTGTTTGTTTAGAAAGAAATGCTTAGTTCAATAGCTGTGATGGGGTACAGCAAAATAAGGTAAGAAGGGAACTTTGAGAAGAAAGGGGACCAACTACTAATTTAATCAAGCCAGAGGAGCAAGGTTCAGCCCTAACACTCTCTCATCTAGCTTTGGATAAGGTTCGATATCCTGCAATGACACAGTGTATAAAAAGCAAGATTCTTTTAGAATTTCTTTGTCAGATCTTTTCCTTCTCTCTCTGTAGTCATGCCATGATGGGAAGATATCTCTTGGACCTGATCCTGTTATAAGTATTTTGAACAATGCTTATTACTGTATTGTTGCTAGGAGTATGTGTGTGTATATGCTTGCATTGGTATTTTGTATGTAACCAACACCAAGTGGCTATTTGTCTAATAAAGAAATGCTTGTATGAAAGCTGAGTCATGGTAATCCTTAATAAATGTATTAGGAAAATTATTTCCAACAGCAGAGCAGAATTAATTGGGCAGATCTGTAAGTAATGCATTTGGGAGAGTAGGCAACACTAATTCTCTCTCATACACCCCCATACAAGCATGCTGAAAGGAGTTAAAAAAATTAAAAAACAAACAAAACAAAAAATATATAATCCCAACAAGGTATTTTTAAAATCAACATTTGGGGGGATCTGATCTCTTGAAGTTGGCCTAGTTATGATGTTCAAAAGGGAATATTCTAGTCCTTCCTGAATGCTGTAGCATTGCGCTACAATGGGCAAGGACCATGATTATAGAGTTAGGGCCATGTTCTGATTGCCCTTTCAGTAATGTAATTCAGGAATAATTCCACTAAAATCAGGGGCATTACTTTAGTAAAAGTGATAACAAAATTAAGTAATATATTTCGAAAGGTAAACTATTCATTCTGTGTTTCACAGAAGATTCCATTTTGAATCATTCCAGGAAGACTATGATCAATTTTTTTTAAAATGCAGATTTGCTGGGAAGATTTTCACAGTGAGGGACAATTCAACGTTATACTTCACACATGGCTTTCCAAGGAAAGAGCATAATCAAAAGAAATGTTAAGAATTCTCAAAGTGGCTCACTAACTCTGAATGAATCCCTTCAATAAGCAAGAATACAAATAAGAAGTGAAGCTCCTTATATGGTCAACCTCAGTTTATGTCTCCACCACAAAGAAAGTGGAAGTGCTTCCAGTTCATGCAGTTATACAATGCAATGAAAATATGTGTTCATTATGCACAGGCAATCAAGACAGCAAATGAGGTCTCTCTAGTAAAAAAAAAAAGGCTAAGGAAAGGGTTAGATTAGTATATAAATCAATATTATTGGTTTAACTTTAAATACTGTATTTATTTCTTCTCACCTCATTATCAAAAGCTATAGCACAAACAGTAGGGATTCAGATGTGTGATGGAAATGACCAGAGGTATCAAAAGACTTACATATGCAGCAAGATTAGGACTATCTAGTTCTAATTCACTTATTAGAGATACAAACATTAAATGGATAGTAATGTTAAAGCAGGCACTCCTATTTCTCCTCTCATAATAAAATACGTGGAAATACTGCATGAAGTTAATGGCAATAAATTTTAAAATGATTGCATTGAAAACTTTTTAAAAACCACACAATACATCTTGTGACAGTGAGTTCCTTCTGATATTAAGATCAGGAACTCATTTGAATTCACCAAGGAATTAGACATTTATATGACTAATAGCACCCACAATTACACAGAATGAAAATGTATAAAATATAAACACAAGGAGTGTTCTTTGTTCCTGGCAAATCACGTGCTCAGTGATTCAAGCTGAAGCCTACTTGCACTTTGAAATACACAAGAACAGTAATTAATCAGCACTCCCCCTCCCCCCCCCCCCCCACCGAAGGGGGGGCACTCACACAAAAAATTCAGCCATAAAACCTCTCCCATGTTCTCTATAAAACATCATGGTCTTTTCGCTAGCAAAACTATAGACTTTGATTCCTAATGGGTAACTCCTGCTTCACTATTTTCCATCCATATCAGCACTCATTAACACAAACATTTTGAAAGTGGGAACACTCACTTTTCTACCTTCAAGTCATACAAAATATAATTCTCTCTCACATATGACAAGGACAAAAGGAGGAGGAAGAAATTCTCATCACCCCCAACACCATGGGCAAAGACAAAAACAACTGATTCATCCACATAACAAGAAATAAAACAAATAAAGAAATACAAACATCTTTTGGTACACAGCAATCTGTAACTCAGCCCTAGTAAAATGGTAATTTTTGTGACTCCACTCATGGCATGGTTTTTCAGCCCATGGGTCATTCATTTGGCTTTTCTTGGTCAAAACTGATGTAAATGTAATGAAAAAAATTCTGACAAGTCATTAAAAATAATTCACATATATAGATCTGGGGAGAACTAGGAATTTAGATATTTTGACAGACTAGAAATAATCTCAGATAACAATTTACCATCTTCACACAGTTGCATCAGTACAAATGAGAAAACATAAAAGCTTCTCTCCATAAAAAGAAGAGAATTTATACCTAATTTGACAATAGTCTAACACACGGCTATTTCCTCTGCCGTGAAGACTAAAATATGAGTAATACTTCAATGGCTTCTGAAAAGTAGTCTTTGCAGAATCAATATTCTCTGTTAGTTACATTAAAATATTTATTGAGAATTCCTTGTGACATTATAAAAATAAAGTATTTTATAGCAATGTATTTTCAAATATTTTACTAACTATATGACAATTATTTTAGGAGACAATTAAGTGAATTTTAGAGCTTCTTTCCCAAATGTAACTATTTTCTAAATAAAAGATCTATAAGCAGTTCAAATGAAATAGTTTTAGAAATCCAGTTAAATGGTCTTTTAATGATGACCCTGGTTCAGGTTAAGACTCTGTCACAGGTATTTTTAGTACAAGTCAGGAACAGGTAACATGCAATAAAAGAAAATTAACAGAAGACTGCAACCTCTCCCTGACTTTTACTAAAATACCTTGCAGGAAGAGGAACAATAAGAGCAATGCCAGGACTTGCAGCTGCTCCAGCCCTGCTGCTGCTCCTGCAACAGGGGCTGATTGCTGCTGCTCCAACCCGAAGGAAGCAGATCGAACTCTGGTCACTGCTCAAGCAGGCCAAGGGCTAGCTGAGGGTTAGCCGCTCAGCAGTGCTTCATCCCTTTCCCACAAGAAGTCCCAGAGATCCTGGAATCCATGAGCTCTGTGATCAAATCATATCCTTAATCACAGTTCATTATTCTGACATGTAAGTACCTGATTTTTAAGTATTAATGAATACTAATGTAGGATTACTCAAAACGGTACCAAAAATGAATTAAGTACCAAATTACCTAACCATATTTTAAAAGAAAAAGGAGAAACCTAAATCAATAATTTAGAATGATTTTAGAATCACACAGAACATCACGTGTTCTAGATTTTGCAATATTTTAGACGTTAATGTGGTATATAATATATACATATTTGAATTTAAGATTAAAGAATTTAAGGTGGAAAAGAAAACAGCATTAATTACTTTAAAAACACTTTTGGAAGGTTATAGATGTTTCATGGACAAAATCTATGAAATCCAAGAAGGCCGGCTTCTTCCCATCCTCAGTATAAAAGCAAACAGTCCTATTTTTTATTACTTTGGACACAATTTTATATACCAGATGTATTGGATACTTCAGAAACACTGGCCATGGCAATTTCTTTCAGTATCACTGAAAGCAATGCAGTTAATCCCTACTCACTCGTTTGAAAATTTATGGATTTGTGCCTTTCATTTATCTTGAGTGTGGCAGGCCTTTGGACCATTCAAGGGCCTTGCTTTGAAAACAGGGACAACTGTTTTTAGTGGTAAAGAAATGGAGTGGAATGATCAAAACTGTACCATGACGGGGTCATATTAATGGCCCTTCAAAACATGTGCAGAACAAGCCTAAAACCACTGAAGGGGTCATGACATTTTTATAAATAAAAAATCAGATGGTTTTCTGTCACATTTTCTTTACCTTACTGGAATGTTTGCTTGTTTCTCTAAGCAAACTACAACATTAATTTCCAGAGGGGTAACCGTGATAGTGTAGTTCAGCAAAACAAACAAGGAGGCCTGTGGCACTTTTAAAGACTACAAAAGTTATTTTGTTTGTTTGCTTTACAACATTAATGGCTAGAATCACCTTAAAAACTATTAATTTGATTTTAAAAACAAACTAAAAAACCCACATTCAGCACATATTTAATAGCATCCTGTGAATTAGTCATGTCATGGAGTCTGCTTTAAATGTTGACATTTTTGTTTCATGGCATTTAAGTCTTCACATATTTTCAAAGTGCAGTAAGGCCAAGGGGACCTGTCAACATTCAGCACCTCTGAAAAAAATCAAGACTCAGGGACCCAGTTTAATTTTGCTCTGCATCCCCATTGAGCAAACTAGACTCTTCAACTCCGAGCACAATGCCTTTCTTATCTCCCACCAGTTTCAATGGGAACAGAACTGGTTTTCAAGGAACTGAATTACAAACAAGGAGAGGAGGAAAAGAGGAAAGTCTTGTCATTAAGACATTGGACTGAGACTTGATGGTCTGCATTCAGTTTGCTCTCAGCTGTGCCACAGACTTTCTGAGTGACCTATGCAAATCATTTAAACCTCCATCTGTTTCTCTGTCTCAGATGGGTGTTCTGAGGATAAATTCACTAGTGCCTGTGAAGCGTTCAGATATTACAGCGATGGAGTCTTATGACCAGACGCACTGGCCAAGCAGCAGCTGGAATGAGGGAATTTCAATTATGCTATAATGGCTGTAGGCTTTTAAGGTTTTGTTCTGTTTCTTAGCCTGTGGGACTTTCCCAGCAGTCACTTTTGTTTTATGACCCACCTTTAAATTCTACCTCACAGACTGAAAAACACTGCTATGCATTGGTACCTAACAGCATTCAGTAACATTTTGTAGACTTTTTCCACACACATTTATTTAAAAATATGGCACATGTGTGTGGTGAGCATATGCTAGGAAGCAAATCCTGTTTGACTGATCTATGATAGTGTATTGAAAATATGAAGAAAGTGCAAATGAAAAACATGAAAATGCTACTGAGTTTTGAGAATAAAAGTAAGCTGTTTTGTTTTGAACAGATTCTAAAAGATTCATAAACTTCTTTTGGATAAACTGGTTAGAAAATTAAAAGCCTAGCCAGTTAGACAATCCATTTTTTCCAGTGATATTAAACCCCTGGATAAATGGATAGATTTTTCATTTAACTGTACTTGTTTCCTTGAGTCTTGGTCAATAATGAAGGCCTCAGAGCCAAATGCCTTAATCTGAGGAATTATTTTTGTCCAGTAAGGTTTCATCAGGTCCTTCCTGTTCAAGATTCTGAAGGCCAGATCTTTAACTGGTATAAATTGGTATAGCCCCTATGATTCCAGAGGTACTACACCATTGGAACTGTGCTGAGAATCTGGCCCAAGTTCCAGGACTTCATAAATCGGAGCAATATTCGTACTGATAACATATGCTGGCGTATTTAGCTCTCTGAGAAACTTGTATCAACTATTGATTCAATTCAAATAGTTTAGAGGTACAGTTTTAATTTGTCTACTGTCATTTGTAAGTTAAAGGTTTACTCATGACACTCTCTCGTGACTCTCAGAAGAAAAAAGGCTTTTGACAGATTATATATTTTAAGGATGAGCTAATAGGCTATTTAAATTATGGAGGATACATTCAGTGTATTTAGAATTCTAATAGTTGTATAATTTTCTGAATCCAAATATTGCTCAGTCCAGGTATAAAGCACGAGATCCCCATGGGATTACATCCTACCAGCAAGTCCCAGACCACCTCACCATTGCTAGTTTTGAATGGTCTTTCAGGGAGTAGGAGGAGGAACATGACAGTCCCGTAGCCTTGTAACCTTTCCCCCTGCTCCTTTTCTCCTATCATCTTTGGGGTGGCTGGATCTTCTCCAAACTTATTTATGGGGCAAGTTACAAAAGGAGGACATTGCACGGCCATGTCTCTAGAGAAAATTGGCTAACTGCAAGCCCACCAGCCCTATTCTGCAACAGCTGGGTGGCAATGACAAACTGATGTCACCCTCACTGCTGCGCTACCTCGGATGCTGTTGAAGATATCGTGCATCAGATTTTCAAAGATACTCTGCATTTACTGAGAACAAGTGGCCAAAATGGAGCTGAGATCCTTTGAAAATCTAGGGCATAGTAACACCCAATCAATCCACTGACTCTATGTTTGAATGAGTTCTCAATTACAGCATGCTCAACACCTGCAAGAATCAGGAATAAGGAGCTAGGATGGACACTCTGATAATTAAGACAACAGAGTCCTGTGGCACTTTTAAAGACTAACTCGCATGAGCTTTCGTGGGAGAAAATCCCACGAAAGCTCATGCGATAAATAAATCTGTTAGTCTTTAAAAGTGCCACAGGACTCTGTTGTCTTTCTACAATAGACTAACACGGCTACCCCTTTGGAATTTGACTCTGATAATTAAAACTGCATTCCCCACAGGATAGTTCTCAGAACTACTACAAAACATTGTGTTTTGACTGGTTTTTTAAAATATTTTTTTATAAAAAGTATTCATTGCTTGGAAGAAAAATCAACTGTAGGAACAGGAAATAGATGTAATAATATATTTTTCTGGTTGTGCTCCTTTCTTTCTCTTCTAAGAGTCAACATAAATGCCAGTAGCACACTTCTTAAAAGCATCTGTATAGTCTGACTAGGAAGCTCCTCTAACCACTTTGCAGAACTACCAACACGACATTGTCGTTGCAAAATAGTCACTGCTTTTGTTAAAGTTTCTGTGGTCTCATCTTTTTCCAGCATATTGGCTTGCATTCTACTCTGGAAAAATGCCCAATCTAAAATATAATGAAAAACAGAAAATCTCAAAGGAAAAAAAATTGCCGCAGACACGATTATACTATAGGTCCTGCTGCCTAAGGCTCCGTGGGGCTCACATTAATCAAAAGTGAGACGAGAGCTACAGTGCAACCATTACATTCTCTGCTGTTGCTGATTTGTCTATAGTCACTCCCCTGAAGGGAATAAGACTACTGAACAACACAAAGATCCACTTTATGCCTTCTTTACCTCTGCTCACCAATGTTAAAAGACTAAGATCTAATACAGACAGTGTAATCACATGGTTTCCTGCAGAGACAATTGTGAAGTCTTTTCTTTAGTAATGAAAGCGCTATTTTGAAGCTCACAGCATAACCAACAAGTGTTTACACTCTACACAAATATATTGTAGTCTGTTAATCTAAACCCTGGTTTACACTAAAAATGTATGTCGGGTTGTCTACACCCCAATCAATGTAATTATACTAACATAACCCCTGTTGACAGCGTTGTGTCAACAGGAAGATTTCTCCTGTTGACACAGCTACTCTAAGGGTAACTAGTGTCTTCACTAAGTGCAATAACAATATAGCTCCAGAGCTGTAAGTGTAGACAAGCTTAACTTCTCACCGCTCCTCTACCTCCGATAATGAGATCAGTATCTTTCTAGATGGTAAACTCTTCGGGGCAAGGATACGCTTTTCTTTATGTTTATGCAGCATTCAGCAAAATGGAGCCTGGGGCCTGTGTTTGCTACTGTAGGACAAGTAATTAGTAGGTGTTTGCCCCCAGTGAGTTTTTCATACACTTTACATGCCTGCCCTTAGAAGCAGCTTTCATTCAAAGGCACAGGAAGCTAAATAAAAATCTGTCACTGCAATTTGCATTAATTAAAATACTTAAGCATTATCAACAATAAAAAAATATATCGTAAAGAAAATGCATAAAATTAATCCCTGCTGGAACTATTTAGTAAAGTCACTTCCTCTGTAGCATGGGGCAAGGCTCACTTGCTGGTGGGTTCTCTGTACCTTAAAATCTTTAAATCATGATTTGAGAACTTTAATAACTTAGTCATAGGTTAGAAGTTTATTACAGGAGTGGGTGAGTGAGGTTTTCTTGCCTGCATTGTGCAGGAGGTCAGGCTAAATGATCATATTGGTCCCTTCTGAAAGTCTATGAGTCCATCACGGATAAATTTGTCTCAATTAGTGTCCAATATTTGAATCCTCCTATTCCAAGTTTAAACAATTTCCCCCTCATTTGTGGGGCAAGGCAAAGAATTTGACAATAATTCACAGAGCGAAGGGAGAATAATAGTGAAAAAATATTTGTGAAGAAAGAAATCAGCTGACCAGGCCCTCTGTATAACAACCGTAAAAATCTGGCTTTTGCAAGCTATTTAATAACTACAAATCAAACACCTGTGTTACCAGCTGTACTACATGTGTGTAACTGCTGAACCATCTGCAATACACACCCTGTGCCAGTTGCTTTATTCGGTGAAGGTTAGGAATGAGAATTATTTGACAAGAATGTCAACAGCACAGTTAGCAAGCACTTTTTCTATTTTTGGAAGCTTCCTACATCAGCAACAATGCTGACTGGTGATTATTCAAGACTTGGCTCAGCCTCAGACAGTTGTGTTGGGCTAATCAATTCAGGTTTCACATATGCAACCTGAGTCCTCTGTTTTCATAAATACTGGCTTGCAAGAGACATTTTGACTGGATCCCATTGTGAAAATACATCACATTTTTAGCACCTATTATTTGTTTTACTATATGAAGGGTCTAAATAAAATGGAACCCTATTTATCTGCTCTAACTAGGAGCAGGGCCAGATCAGATAAACAAAAATTCAGATAATCTGGAGAATGGACAAAAAGTTTCAGCTATGGGAGGGCTGGGCTTGGATTATCAACCTTGGTTCAGTTAGGATGGAGAGCTGGATAATGGAGGCTCAGCTACTGCATAGACTGCTTTTATGATTGACAACTGGATATTTACCATTTAAACATTAACTAAGTTTTAAAAATGAATAGCTTTGTGTGTCTGCAAAAGGGGGAAAACAAACTAAAAGCAAAACACTGCACCCTTGGTATAAGAGAAAAAACCTGTTTGCCTTGGTTTCACTGAAAGCAAATAAAGTACTATTTCAACTCAAAAGTTTTGCTGTGAAAGCATTGTAGATCTGATAGCTGAGGGAACAAAGATTATTTTAAAAGTCTTCCCCTGGGTTCTACGTTGCACATTTACTGAACCTCTAATATCCCTGGTGTATTTAATTCTGGCAGTGACAGACTTATAATACAATTCATTATAACTCACAGTAACCAACAGTACTGTCTGTTGCCTCAGTAAAATTAATGAAATAAAAAGTGTTTACTTTCTAAGCCTTGTAGAAAGCTTTCAAAATTTCTTTTACGGAAAAATCTGGACAATGTGTAAGCCGCACAGAAAATTTTGCTACATGCAATTTAATCAACTACTTTTTAAATTAGAGAGGTAACATAGGAATTGTCCTGTCAGAACCAATCAATATCCCATCAAGTCTGCAATCTAAACTTTGGCAAAGTCCAATAGACAATGTTTCAAAGAGAAACAAAAACATGAAACAAAACCTGGCATACTATGCCTGACAAGATCTGCAATGCTATAGCATTGGAAGGAAAAGCCCTTCCTGACACATCTGGTGAGTAAAACTCTGGTCCACACTAGACACATTCATTGACCAAAGTCAGCTTTTTGCATCAAAACACACTGCAATCACACCGACACCCACTCCCGCCACCTCTTTGCTAGTCCAACTCCCCTGATTTTGTGATAAAATAAAATCACCTTGACAATAGATGTGGAGCTTTTTGCACCAAACTTTTATCAACGAAGTGTCAAGTACATGGTTGTGTCATGGTAAATGGCCTCCAGAAAGTGTCCCACATTGTAACTGCTCCGGCCTTCAGTTTCAACTCCGGCCCCCTCTCCAAGGTGCAGAAAGCTTGCATTGCATCTTGCTGCAGTACTGTGCAAAAAACAAAGAGCTCTGGCAGGGGTACCAAAATGCTAGTGAGTCAAATCAGCACTCTGGTTCAGAGCCAAACACCTTGCACTTTTATAAGGAACTGAAAGCAATTCTCAGTGGTGACTCCATCTCCATCAGCAACAGACCCATGGATACTTTCGGGGACCTGGAGGCAGTGGACACTGGATTCAATCCAGACAAACAACTCAAATACAAAGAGGCTGAGCTGGAGGACAATGCAGTTGTTTGCTGACATGGGAAGCCAGGACCTGAAAGGATTCGAGCCAGTCCCAGCCCTACAGCTCTGGTGTGAAGGATGCAGGAGAGGGGAAATCAGGTAAGTGATTTTTTTGAGTTTATGCTGATCCTTTGTTTTGTTGCATTATACTGCTGGTTGAAGGGATAGATGTGCGTAAGAGTAACTGTGTTTATATGTGCTTTCCATTTCCCTCTGCAGCTAGGCAATGCACTGGAAAAGTTTGTTAATGCACACTGGGATTTCACAGGAATACTCTAGAGAGATCGCTAGGAAACTTTCCTGGAGGAACTCCTCTGCCGAATTCTCAGCAGAACTGCTTTGTTTCTTCCCCCTTGTAGGAAACTTTCCTGTGCAGGAACCAAAATAATGCACACGGATGGCAGCATAGGTTTCAGATTTGATTTTGTCCTTCTCTACCAGCATCAACAAGCATTCAGAATCTTTTCCCCTGCTTGAGTGCCCTCTCCCTCCCCAGGCACAACTCAATATGCCCTGGTTGATCATCAAGCTGTGTGCTTGCCAGGGGACAGTGAGAAAGACGTGTATTTTACAGTAATGCATCAATGCTGTTATTGCACTCACAATAATGCTTCTATTCATTATTTATTGTGCTTCTACTGATGTGCCTTTGAGGGAAAATCCCCCACTCCTGCTGAACACCTGTGGCTGATAAGAAAATTACCATAGAGAACCAAAGAAATTTCCCATGAACTCCTCCAATTCTTTGAGGGGGAAACAAAAGAAAAAAGATACACAGTGCCCCAAAATCAGAAAATTGATACGCAGAAGAGGATGGCAAACCAAGAAGAGGATGGCAAGTGATATCAGGTCACAAGCACATGATAAAGCCAGGAAAGAGCAAATGGAGCTGCTAAAGACCCTCATAATGCTGCAGACTCAATTCCCACATGCTCACAGCACCCCCCTTGCAGCCAACACAGATCTTCTTTCCATTCCCTCCCCAAATTTCACCTACACATTTCACACTCCCAGCCCGTCTCAGTATCCTATTCACTCCTCCCCTTCAGACAGTTTTCAGAACAACTGCTTAACTTACACTCAGCTATACTAGCTCACACTGCCCTTCCAGCCCTGCTTTTTGTATGTTGTGAATAACTATTATTTAATAAAGACATAACACTGTGAAGAATAAGCAATCTTTATTTGTCTCTTGCACACAGCGACTGTATCTCTCATTGATACACAGTACAAGCTGGATAGTAGTCACAACACGGCACGGTGCTGTTTACAAAGATACCTTATTGGTGCTCATCATCAAAATAGTTCCTCAAGGCCTCCCGGATTTGAATGGTCCCATGTGGTGCCACCTAATAGCCCTTACATCTGGTTGTTCATATTCAGCTACAAGGCAATCCATCTCTGTGCTCTACCCAGAGGGAAATTTTTCATGCTTACCTTCCCATATATTACGAAGCACACAGTCAGTGGTTATAACCATGGGACTGCTTTCCTCATTTAGGTTAACTGGCCATAAAAGGTATCTCAGGCGAGCTTTTAATCTGCAAAGGCACATTCAACAGTCATTCGGCAACTGTTCAACCTGTTACTGAAGTGCTTCTTGTTGCTATCCAGATTGCCCATATAAAGTTTCATGAACCATAGCAGTAGAGTGTAGGCTGGGTCTCCCTGGATCACTATGATAATTTCAACACTCCCCACTGAAATATTTTGGTCTGGAAAGAAAGTCCCTGCTTGCAGCTTTCTGTATTGGCCAGTGCTCCACAAGATGCCTGTAACATACACCTTCCCTGACCAACCCACAATGTCAATGAAGCACCCAGTGATCCACAAGTACCTGCAGTACTGTAGAAAAGTACACCTTTCTATTGATGTATTCTGTTGAAAGATGTTCTGGGGCCAAAACTGGGCTATCCATGCCATCTATCATATCATCAAAGTTAGGAAATCCCATCATTGTGAAGCCATCCACTATTTCATACACATTTCCAAAGGGGTAGCCGTGTTAGTCTAGTTTAGCAAAACAACTTAGTCTTTAAAAGTGCCACCAGACTCCTTGTTTGTTTTTCCAAGACTCTCAGTCCTTCATAGCAGAACATGATTAACAGCCCTGCACACTTGTGATAACACAGTTCTAATGGTGGACTTCCTGACCCCAAACTGATTAGTGACCAACTGATAACAGTCTAGAGTGGCCAACTTCCACAGAGCGATTGCCACACGCTTCTCCGCTGGCAAGACAGCTCTCTTTCTGGTGTCTTTGCATCGCAGGGCAGGGTAGGGGTGACAGTTCCATGTAGGTGGATTTGCACATTCACAAGTTCTGCAGCCACTGCTTGTCATCCCAGACCGGCATAACAGTGCTTGTTTCATGTGCCCAAAAGCGGTGGTGCATTGTTTTCAGATGCTCCATGAATGCAAACAGTTCTCTGGGGTTGTTTGCATGGTCTGCAGCAGATCAGGCACCTTGGATTTCAGTCCCAAATGGGCAGTCTTTATGCAACCAGCTGCAAATGTGTTCAGAACACTGACAACAACAGTGGAGAGCAGTGCAGGATCCATCTTTTCAGATAGAGATGGCTGGTGCTCTGGAAACTGAGGCTCTTAAAAAATACCACAAAGTGCAGTCGGAAACCCATGGACATGGGACAGAAATCACTATCATGGGACATTAATCATGCACCCATGATGCACTACAATCCTCTCCACCTTCTCACAACTTCTAGTAGCACAAGATGGTGAACTGCGCAGTGAGATAGCTGCCCACAGTTCACTGCTCTCTCTTTCGATGCTAGAGCAACAACAATGGATACCCTTCAGCAACATGAGTGCTGCATGAACAGGCACAAGCATTGTAATTACTGCACATTTAGATCATCTCTGTAACGTGTATTGACAAAACCTTCTAGTATAGATAAGCCTAAGTTCATTCTGAAGACAGTGTAGCCAAATCTTATCATATTATGCAAGTCTAAATATCGGTATTTTTCTTAACGCCATACCTTCCAGAGTCATGTGAACTGATGAGAACCTCAGCTTCATCAGTACTGTTAAATTAAGTTTCCAGCCTTCATAATTACAGAGAAAAATCATGAAAATATGCCCCCAGTGTACCCTAAATGCTCATAATAACTAAAAAGTATCACTTTAAAATATCATGATTTTTAAGACATTCTCCTAACTTTTGGAGACCTGACTCATGATTTCTGAATATTCAGGGTTAGCAATAGGAAAGTATATATACAGTTCTTACAACTATTTAAGCCAGGATTCAAATAGTAGTGGTCACACATCTTACTAATGCACAGAGAACTTATAGTTAACAACTAACTACATTTGTATTTGAATGTTATATAATGTAGTAATAAGAGCCACCAGCAAGCAGCACCCTAAATTAGTCTGTTTAGGGTATCCCCAACAGTCCAGAACCCACCTACCAAAATGGAGGATGTAGCCGCGCCTCTACATCCTTACATAACAACAACAGCCAGGCCACACGGTGGCCATCGTACTCATATTTTCAGGCTAGGTTTACACGACATAACTGTATCGGTATAGCTACATCACTGAGGGATGTGAAAAATTCACCGCTGTGAGCAACCTTGTTATATCAGTCTAAACCCACCATGTAGACAGTGTTATGTTGATGGAAGAAATTCTCCCATCTCTCAGGGAGGTGGATTAACTACATTGATGGGAGTCGGCGTAGTAATGGCTTCACTGAAGTGCTACAGTGGCGCAGCTGCACGAGTGAAGCTATAGCTCTGTATATAAAAACGAGGCTTACTATTCTTGCTCCTCTCCCAATTGCATCAATGCTGCAGGCTAGTCAGAGCCAGTAGTGCAAAATTTATACTGTGGCTGGAGCACAAGAGATCCCACTGAAGCTGCAGTTAGTTCTTATCTATAAAGGGAGACAGAGGCAAAGTGCAAATGAGGCTGCCACTTTTGTCTGCACAAGGGGCATGGAGCGGCATGCTGCTGCATGTCTTGGAGGAGGTGAATGTGAAGGGCTGCTCTGCAGGAGTAAGGAGGAGAAGTGTGTCAACTGCCCATGAGGAAGAGTGCTGGTTGTTTGGCAAGTAGCCAGGAACAACTCCTGCTGCTGGCATCAAAAAGGCAGATGCCCTGGCGTGGTCCCTTGAAGTCAGTGGGAGAACAGCTGCAGCCTTGGCTACAAGTTTACAGGAGGAATCCTAGAGTTGCCAGTGGCCAATTTTTGACAGACCAGGCTTGCTTTTATACTGCCTGGCCAGTTAAAAAGTTTAATGTATCAGAGCTAGCGTTTTTTTGTTTTTAAACTTGGGACATATCAGCATGCTCTACAATTAATACTTTTATACTCCAGATCATGGCACTGTGTTATAATAAGGCAAGAAAAATGGTACAATATAAAAATTGTGTGTGTGTGTGTGTGTGTGTGTGTGTGTGTGTGTGTGTGAGAGAGAGAGCACTAAGACTCTGTTCTAGGAATGGGGTGGGACCTGGCATTGACCAGTTTTTGTTGGGTAGGCAGTGGGTCAACAGTGGCCAATTTCTCAGCAACTCAGATTGCTCGCAAACCTAATCGGCACATTCCAGCTGCAGGATCTACAACTGAGACCTCAGACTAGACCTCAGACCAAGACCCTGGAACAGACCCCAGGCAAAAGGACCCCCATTAGGAGCAGCTAGCACATCTTAGATTAAAAAGCCAGTAAGCATGAGGTTTTCTTTTGTTTTAAATCACATCCTTACAGAGACATATTAGCACAGCCAGACAGAATTCTGCAGTAGAAACAATCCAAAGTATTATCACAGAGCTGCTGAGCAGTACCACTTACTATTCAACTAGCATTTCCCCCTTATTGTCAATTTCCAGCTTCTTTGATTTTTAGCAAGATACAAGGAGAAGAGAAGCCTCAGCAATGAGCTTCCTGAAGTGCATTAAGCATAGATGCTGGGTCAGATACACAGGCCAGCAGTTATAGTAAAAGACAGAAGACAAAGGACAGCTCACAATAAAGAAAATAGGAGTCCCTATGTACCAATACCAACAGCACAAAAACAGACAGCAACACCATTCTTTTCAGGACTATCACCTCTAACTACGAAATGCTGAGCCAATGCCTACAGAAGTAATCTAACTACATGAGGCTCTTTGTCAACAACAAGAAGTTGCCCTGTTTAGTTGCCCTCACAAGTTGCTCAACTACACATTGAGTCTGAACTGTAAAATCACCTAGCATGGCAAAAATAAGAATGTAGCAGACAGCTCTCTGACATGAAATTGTGTAAAACTTCTGGAAAATGCATTGGTCAAGAATGAGTCTACCCATCTGGATTTTTCACACAGCACACAACCTCAAAGTATCAGAATTTTTATGGATTATACTCTTTTCACATACATCCATGTCTTCAATTGATTCATTATGAGAAGAGCTCTTCAGTCATACTATGTACAGGCATCAATGAACATACATCAGTAAAAGAAAGAAATGTCTCAAATATACAGAAGACTCAGCTCAACCCAGCTGTGATGGCAGATGAGTACATAACTTTGAGTGGTTAGTTGGTCTTGATCAAGTTACTTGTGCCCTAATTTAATAATAGTAGTCGAACAGTCTCCAGAAGCTCAATCATCTAAATGACTGCACTGGTGCAAGTAGGAAAGCAGCTCTTCAGGACCATGAAGATTTCTTGCAGAGAATTTGTTTGGGTTTGTTCCCCCTTTCCCCCCCACCTAACTGACCACCTAACATGCTGGGAGAAAAGAACATTTATAAATTAGGCCCACTCTAAGTCGCTCAGCAGCTGCATCGTTTCTTCAAACAGATTATTGACAGTAAGTCAGGGGGGATGGGGAAGTAACCCAGGGAAGCTAGCAGCTTTTCTGAAGCCACAGCACAATGCTACTACATGTAGGGTTCCAGGGTTGGGGCCCGGAGTTGAGGGTGGGATTCCCATCCCCACTGGCCATTCAATGGAGGGACAAGAGCCTGAGCAAAGAGGCAAGGGCCTGTGAGACCCAGAGACAGGACTGGGAGCCAGCAGGGAGCAGCCATCTTTGAAAGCCTCTATTATCCTCTCCCACCACTAAAGGGTAGAAGAATACTAAGGGATGAAGCAGTTTCCTGACCTACTGCTAGAAAGAAGTTCTGGATCTACCAAGTTAGAGGAAGAGCTTTGTCACATTGGGAGTAATTTTGGAATGAGCATGTGCAAAAGGGTAAAAGTAAGGACTAGCCTCATCCAAAATCTCGCAAGAACAACATAGAGTGCTAGTGCGTGCACATTTAAATGAGAATTCTAGCAGTGGTATACTCAATTGCTGTATATCGTTTACCATTCTGAATAGGCAGTTCGCAGACCAAATCTCTGAACATGCATTTTAATGCCCTGATGATCACAACTGGAACATTAAAATTAACACCTATTCAATAGTTGTCCACTCTGACACCTAGATCCTCCCCGCCCCCTTCCAAGATCCAAAGGGAAAACCATAAAAAAACCAAACCAATAAACACAAACTATAAATGGCCAACTTGAAAATTCAGGAGGGCCTCCAAAACGTTCTGAAGTCATGCCTGAAATCTCACAGGCTTTTTCAGGATTGAGCTAAGATTTTAAAGCATACTCATTCAATCCTGACATACACTGGAAAGAATTCTTGTCCCAAACAAACATTTGATTGCCGACCCCACAAAAGAACATCTAGGCTTCAATCTACCCTGGAAACAATGGCCCAGATTAAATTGTTTCAAAATATTGCATGGCAGATACTGTCATTTCTTATACCTCTGGAAGGCAAAACACAATGGCCCTGTGGATACTATTCATTAACTGTGGTCCACATTGTAAATCAGTGCCCATTTTCATTGTTTGCCAGTGGCATATCCGGCTTCCTCCAAGTGACTTCCGAAGCTATCCCCTGTCTCTAATCTGAATTTGGCTATCTGGATGCTACTAATCACTACTATTACCATATGAAAGAAGATTTTTTGGAGGGGGACATACCAGAGTAGCTGACCATCCACTGACTCATATCTGCTTTGTCACAGCTCTATTCACATGCTAGAACATGCTGTTTATATACTGAAGAATTTTAAGGTAAAAGGCATTATTGTGATAACCTAATCGGTTTTCCACATTCCCCAGGAATCTCTCTAGTGCTTCCTCTATCAAGCCAAAATAATTCTAAACATAGGAGAATCCACCACACCCCATGATGAATTGTTCCAATGGTTTATTACCCTCGCCATTAAAAGTTGTACCTTACTTCCTACATAAATTAATCAAAATTCAACATCTAGCCACTGGATCTTGTTTATGACTTTGTCTGCTAGATTAAAGAGTCTTCTAGTGTCAGATATATTCTCCCTATGCAGCTGATTATACATTGTGACATCAGTAGAATGAATCACTGCAGGTGTTCTTTAGAAAGCTGTATACCATCTGATTCATCACTATGCCTGATCTGAAAATGTTGTGATACAACTTAAAATTGGCTCAAGCCTGATTATCAGCTGGGAGAAGGGAAAGAGAGAAACATCATGGCTGTAAGGAATGTCTATTCTGTTTGCCATAAGTATTTTTTGAATCTTCCATGGAGATGCTGAAAAATGGCTTCAGAAATATTCTGAACTTTGTCAAGGTTCTATATAACATAGGAATTGACTGCACTGTAGCACTAATTAGCTTATTAGCGCTTCCTTTTCCTTCTCCTCACCATTTCCTTCTCCTCACCATTTCCTTCTCATCACCATTTTGATCCCGTTTACACATGGTCTGTTTTACATGCAGTCCTGATGGCTTGTCTCCCTACAACCGCGCCTTCACGGATCTACGCTGTATTTAGAGATTATGAAGATTTCAGAGTCATTTATCTTCTATGTTTATATCTGTGTTTTCTATCAAGCTTTACAAGATGTCACTAAACAGTGTCCTCATTGTGAAAGTACTGTTAAATGAAAATATGAGATATATAAATTTGGGAAAAAAGCTTGATGACAGATCATTAAAGATCTCTTTTAAAGTTAAAGAGAAAAGAAGAACAATTCAGAATTAAGGACCCAATCCAGTGAACACTTATACACATTTCATTTTGATACTCCAAGCAGTTCCATTGACTTCACTGGGACTGCTCATTGAGGTATTGAAGTTGAACTTCCAGGCTGACACTTCTGTACAACCTGCATCGCAATGAAAAAGATGGGATATTCTTCTACTTTGCAGATGTGTCAAGGCAAGATTTGTGTCTCTGTGAGAGGGTTTTGTGTAAGCAAATATCAGTATCTAGTACAGGGGTCGACAACCTATGGCTCTGGAGCCGCATGCGGCTCTTTGGCTGCCTCCTTGTGGCTCCTGGCTCCAGGGCAGGGCAGGGCACTCCCCCGATCCCCTCCTGTGGGCGCCCTGTTCCTGGCTCTTCCCACACCAGGGGTCCCTGCGGCAGGCACCCTGGCTCAGCTCCCCCCACACCGCACCCGGAGGCTACACCCATTGTGGCTCTCAAACACTTAGTTATTGAAATAATTTTTTAAAATAGCTCTTCTTCTATTTTGGGTTGCTAACCCCTGATCTAGTATCTTCACTCCTCATAGGATATACTAGAGGGGAAAAAAGTTTCAATAGTATTTTGTCAATTTTATAGGCGGTTTCAGGGTCAAAATCCTTTTGACCTAAACCAAAACTCTCCTAAATTTCAGGCTTTACATACAAGCTACATAAAGCTAGTAGTTCTCATGTGCAGCTAATATTTCTTTTTGTAGGATGCTAACAGTTAGAAGCAAAAGAGGTTTTCACATAATTAAAATATACACACCACATGCTAACAAGTCCTTCAATATTAAATCCATCTGCTCTCAATATTTAAAAACAATGTAAAATCTGTAGAGAATTTGCTAAAAGATTTACAGGACTAATCTTCAGCTGGTGTACAACGCTAACCCTAACCTCAGTGACTTCGGTGGTCCTACTCCAATTTACAACAGCTGAGAATCTGAACTGTAGTTTTTAAAAACAAGTGAAGAAAATATCACATACCTACATATTCCTTAATAATTTCAAATACAAGAGTCCGTGAAGTTTTGAAACTGAAAATAAGGCAAGATAACTCTAGTATTCACGAAGTCCTTCTAGTCTTAGAAAATAAACTTTCTTGCTGGCAATTAACAGCTCAGTGCTGCAGCCCTTTTTCAGTCAACAGCACATGTGAAAATAATAGATTGATTTTAATAGCATTGCTCATGTAAGTGCTACAGAGAGGGAGGAAAAGAT
Organism: Pelusios castaneus; assembly: GCA_007922175.1. Taxonomy (NCBI): domain Eukaryota; kingdom Metazoa; phylum Chordata; order Testudines; family Pelomedusidae; genus Pelusios; species Pelusios castaneus. The sequence continues at coordinate 3,130,423 of ML685883.1, forward strand.
AGAGAAAGACACTAAATCAAGAAAAAAAAAGTCGAGGATCTGAATGAATCATGTTTTCTGGTTATCAGTTTGCAAAAGCAGGCAATTTCTCCAGATGACCACTACCTGAACTTTGAAATGATCCCATGTTGCATTGTTTACTGTTTCTCTATTGTCTAGAACCCTGGCCATTGTCTGTGATCCCGGTCTCTGGCTATAACATCCATTCACAGAAACACGCACGAACGATTGCACCTGCACAAAACAGCTGGCAACTCTTTGCTAAGTGGGACCAGCAAATCAAGCAAAATGAGTTACACATGTGTATGCAGCTCCACTCCATGCACAAAATCTAATCAAATGAACTGAAGTAATGATTAGGGTTTTTCTTTTCATATTGAAATTGTCTTGAATATAGATATGTTAGTTCAACCCCAACAGCAGAATTAAAATCTTCAGTGTGTAAATGACAAAGAACCACCGGCATTATGAGAGGGTAAACAGCAGGAATATCTCCTGTTAGCTTGTTTAATCACTCACAGAATGAATGTTACATCATACTTTGCTTCCTGTGCACTTTCAGCTATTTTAAGCAGAATATTTTACATCCTGCATGCTATAAATTCATACAGTTCTATATGCTACTTATGTAAAAAAGCTCTAAGTGTGAATGACTTACTAATTAGCCAACCATGCTAAATTTACACAGCTATTTCATTACAGTAGATAGAAATTTCTCCTAAAGACCTTAAAACAACTATATTCCATAGCAAATTGGATTATGAAGTTATTCCTGAATCATAATTGTGATTTTAATCAGCAGAATATAAAATGCACAGATGTTTTATGTGATACACTCTCTATAAGCATGACTAAGCTTTTATATAGATATCAGGGGATAGTAAGTAGCAGAAAAAAACCACTGAGGGTATGTACTCTATTTAATTTATCTGCTGTTATTATATAACCACCACCATTCTTTTCTTTCCATTCATAGGTCTCAACGTAGTTTACGAAGATGTGCATGCATCACTAACTCCATATTACAGAGGAGGTGACAGAATCAGATGCAGAGATGAGAGAAACCAGGCTCATTGACTTCCAGCCCTATACTCCCTCTGTTAAACCATTCTCTCTTGTCCCCGAGCATGTAAGGAATACATTGATTAATGGAGGTGTACTTCATAAATATAAACAAATAAATTAATAAACAACAAATGAATGTAATAAACAAAAGAGAATTACAGTCAATGACTACCAGAGAAACTATTAGCAGCCACTTTTTATAAGGCAAAGTGGTTAATTCTGAGTTTTCCAAATCATACTGCTTTCACCAGACTCCCCCATTTGCTAGCTCAGGAGTAAAGAGACTTGAACATAAAGACAGGATTCTAAAATATACACGTGTTTAGTATAACGCTAAAGAGCTATTAATAAGTAACGCAGGGGAAGATTTTCAGAGGCACAAAAGTGAATCACTTGAGTTAAGAATCTAATTATAAAGATTACTGATGATTACAGGTATCAAGAATTATAACCATATTGTAATTACAGTGTAACTACAGTGCACTAATGTCCATGCACTATGAAGTAACTGCTGAGTGAAATCTGACTAGACTGGGGTCTAGTTGTAGAAGAAAATCTGAGTTCAAAACCTGTAGCGTGATAGCCTGCACAATTCTATAGGTTATGGTGAACTAAACCCAAAAAGTTTTATTCGCCAAAGGATTGGTAGCAAACCCATCTCTTCATGTTGGCTGGAAGTTATACTGTAATTGAATAAATTCTGACAACCATGGGAATCTCATCTCCCTCCCTTTCACAGTAGTCCTTTTACTACCAACCCCTTCTTCCAATTACCGTGAATCCTTGGTGTTTTGAGTTGGTAGCAGACAACAACCTTGAAGGGTTAGGCTCAAGTGACCCTACATCTCTTCTGGAAACAGGCAGCCTTTCTCCCTGAGATTTTGGGGAGTTCTACATTGCCTCTTTCCCTATTTTATATCTTATTAAAGGGACCCAATCCTCAATATAGTCTAAAGGTCTTGGCGAGAGGCCAGGACACAATTTGATTCTCATATAAGTAGCAGGAAAGGGACACACTAATCCCAGGACACTAAGGCCCAGATTAACAAACATGCTTAGTGCTACGAACCTAAGAATGGGATGCATAAAAGGCAGCAAGCTAGGTGGAAAGCTGCCTAAAACAGCCAATGGGAGATGCTGAGGGGGAGGAGGGTGCTAGACCCTGCTCCTCAGGGATTTAGGTGGCAAAATCTGGGTTGCAGAGAGGTGCCTATCTGCTAGCAATCCACAACTAGGAACCCCTCTCCTAGAATCAGGAGCTTAGGTGCCTAAGTAATTTTTAATGAGAATGAGTTTCACACCTGCCTCACACCACACAAACTAGTGGCTGAAGGTGGTGGTGGTGGTGCCAGTCACTTTATAACTTTAATCTAGTAGTTAGAGCAACCACCTGGAATGTGGAAGACCCGGATTCAGTTAACCCCTCTACCTCTGTCAAATGATTTGACCTTTGAAATAGTCTGATGTGGGGCTCCCTCAATCTCTCCTGTTGAAGTTGTGGATAAATACTTCAGTAGTCACTAAGCCAGAGAGAGAGAGAAAATGACTCCATAGCCTGGTGGTAGAGACACGTGCTGGGGAAGTGGAAAACCAGGGCCCCAACCCCTGTTCGAATGACAATGATTACTGAAAGAGGCAATTGCAAGTAGGGAAGGTAAAGCTGTTTGAGAATAGCTCACAGACTTTCCCTTGGTACAAATATCATTCTCTGGGTTTATGGGTACACCTCAAGTCTTGAAACCAGGGTCAGTTTGAAAGGTATAAAAGGTATAACACAAATATTTCACACTTTTCATTCAAAACCGCTCAGTCCTATGGTCCTGGAGGTAGGAGTCTTACATAATGAGCCTTAGCCTTGTGACAGTTGAGAACCTCACACTTCAAATTTTAAAAAAATAAAAACACTCTGGAGAGTTCTGGAATGGCAGTAATATTGGTTCCAGATTGAGCTTAGCAAAAAACTTCAAGCTATCATGCCATGGGATCTGTAGAAAAGGAAGAATATAAGAAAACAAAAGGAAACCGAGTGAAAAGATGTTGAGGGCTCCATGAAAATAAAGAACCCACTTGTTTCAGATTTGTATAAAATAATACCACCCTGGTTTTCCCCATATAAGGTTAACAATGCAGACCTTCAAGGAACGTTAAAATAAAGAAAGGAAAATATATTGTCAGCTCACTCATCCAATCACTAAACAATGGTTCCTAAATGCACTAAATATGGTAACAGCTTCATAAACTGAACATAGAAAATATCTTGTCAATGTTTTGGGTCATGAAATACATTCAGTTCAATGAAATTTTGAAAGAGTATTAAAAAATGAATTTAAACCTATCAATCGTCACTACAAAAAGACACTACACAATGACAATTCTTTTCAACAGAACTCTATTATTTAATATTTAACAAACAGCAGACTCTTCAGAGACTTGATGTATGTCTCAGATAATGGGTGGAAGTTTACTAGAACAATGTAATAATTTGTTCCTGTCAATTTTCCTGCAAGATTCCTCCAAAAGCAAAACCAAGTTTTATATAATGATTGGGTGGAGAGCAACGTATTTCCTTCCTACATTACTAATCATTTCCCAGTTCGAAGTTGAAACAATTTGCAAATCTGACACTGACTGCAGCACTGTATTTTTGGCCATCTCATTACATTAACTATTCTGAATGCCACAAAAAGGCAATTGACCTTTTAATCTTCATGCCATGCAGTCATTAAGTGGTGCACCTATTGTAAAACTAGAAATTATATGCTAGTACTGAACACAAAAGATGGTACCTTGTTTCTTTTATCATGTATTACGATTACAGGATCACATACGGAAAAACTATCCTTAAGTAAAATGTGTTAAAAAGAATGACAAGAGCAACTTGTCTTTAAGCTGACAAATTTAATTCATTTCATGTCTAAACCCCTAAGACATGCTAGTAAAATATATTTTGGTCAAAAATACACACATTTGCAAGTTCAGGGTTGAAATCACATAAAATATGTTTACATGACAGTGTGGCACTTGACTCATTAAATCTTAATGTCTACGTTAGAACACAAAATCTACAGTTTAAAGAAATGAATCTGATATGAGAAGGAAAGCTCCAATTGATTATGGCACACATATTAGAACATGGTTTTTAGTAGGATACATGCAAATGTACTGAATGGAGTGGCAGTGAGGACATAATGTTGTCTAGAGCACATATATGTTCCTAAAGTGTCCCATTACAAACAATTCTGTATTTGTCCTCAGTAGCAATGGACACATTGTCCAGATAAAATGAAAATCTACCATCTCATAAATATTTGCCACCACTCACACTCAAGCTAGGAACTAAATCCACATGCTGAATGAATTAATGCTATTCCCCACTAAGTGGTGTCCCATTCCTGGCAGAATAATGTAGAAAAGCTTGCAATGATACTGTTGCCTGAGCCGTGCATTTTCTGTGGATAATTAGATTAGAACACCAGCTCTTAATGACTCAGAACACCAATTTTCCCCAGCCAAGTCCAAACGGCTGGATAAATCTTTTTCATGCTGCACCAAGTTTTAATGGTGCACAGCTGAGACCTCCTCCCAAAAGGAAAGAGGAGACTATTTCTCACCATTGTGTTAAATGGATAAAAGAGAAAGTATGTAAAGAAAGAAGATTTTTTTTCTTTGTTCTGCTCTATTTCTCCACCACATCATTTATGATGTTTCAAGTTTTGGCTGAAAAGCGGTAAAACTTTTTAACGTGTCCTCCCCTAAGATGACCAGATGTCCCGATTTTATAGAGACAGTACTGATATTTGAGGCTTTTTCTTATCTAGGCACCCTTTACCCCCATTCCAATCCCATGTCCCAAGTTTTCACTCTTGCTTCCTAGTCAACCTCTCCTTCCCACCTTTGATATCCTACATTTGACTCCTGTTGCCCGATCCAAAATTCCTAAGAAACTTAATTGGGAGCCTTAAACCACTTCACATCTCTAAAACCAAACTTCACCTTAAACATTGCCAGGTTACTTCTCTAGCTTCAAAAGTCTTGAAGTGTCTACACTGGTAGGTGATTTAAGGCTGCCAGTTGGGTTTATTAGAAATTTAGTGAAAGAGGAAGGAAGAAAAAAGGGGAGGCAGGCAGGGAGTGCCGGTGGAGAGAGAAAAGGGCAATTTTAAACAACTCTTCCTGTCCTCTATAAGTTCTTTTAGAAAATAACTCCACCTGGGGAACCCTGCAACTCTAGAAGACAGTGTTCAACATGTTCAGCTGGATGGATCATTCATAGGTGAAAAACAATCTGTTGAGGCTGTCTGCCAGCATGTTCTGGGCCCTGGACATGTATGATACCTTCATGTGTATCAATCAAGCGATGCAGAAGTCCCAAAGCCTGAAGGTTTCTCAACATAGGGGAGAGAAGTGAGTGCCACCCTGTCTGTTTATATAAAACATAGCTGTTGTATTGTCCATGAGAACCGATACAACCTTGCCCTCCAGATGATTTTGAAACATCTGACCAGGCTAGATGCACTGCTCTCAGCTCTCTCACACTGATATGAAACAAGAGTTCTGATTGGGACCAAAGCTGCTATGTCGTCATGTCCCCCAAGTCAGCTCTCCTGACTGCTGAGGTATCTGTCACTAGGCATACAGACTGCCAGGGAAGCTGAAAAAGGAACTCTCATGCAGACATTCTCTGGGTTGCATTACCACCAATTTAGGGATTTTAGCAGTGGGGAATATGGGGAAAACTATCCTTTACGCTGTGGCACGCTAGGCAGTATTCTGAAACTAACCAAGTTTGAAGGGGCTGGATGCCCTATGAGGCATATGACCTTGGCTCCAAGTCCGATGAAAAATGCTCAATCCTTGGCGGTCATGGAGGGGGCAGGATGGTGCCAGGTGATACTGGAGAGAAGAGCTGAAGGACCAAGACCTAGCCATCATGGCTGGTTTACCCTGGATGGTACCACTGATCTCTTCAATACTGGATCCCGACTGTGGCAAAAGGCTGGTGATGATGCCATCTCTTCAATAAGATCTCTGGCTTCCCCAAACATTTCAGGGGTGGAGGGAAGCTGTATGTCCTCCTCCAGTCTCTCTCTAAGTGGAGAGTCAACTGGTTCTGGACTCATTGAAATCCTTCTCTCTCCTGGAGTCAAGAGAACTGATTAAGATGGGTCAGTGCTTGAGTGGGCTGGCATGGGACACACTTTATTTGCCTCTGCCGATGAAGATTTAGGCATGGGAGAATGCCCCTTGTTCATCTTAGTCTTCTTCTGTGACACTGGGGAGTGGGGTCAGTGCTGATGACTCCCATGTGCCAAGCTCTCCAGTGCCGGGGAAGTGTGACGGTACCAAGAATCTTTCGGTGCCAACTTTCCTCACTAGCTCTTTGACTGAGGCCAAGGCACTGTGCACTGATTCAGAGGAGCTATGTTCTTTGGGATGAAAAGTGGCCTCCATTAAGAGGAACTTCAGCCTTTGATTGTGCTCTTTCTAGATCCTGGGCTTGAATCCTCTGCAAATTTTGCACTTCTCATGTTGATGAGACCCCCCTCAAGGCACTCAAAGCAGGGGAGAGGGGGTTAACAACCCAATAAGCAGGAATACTTAATTATACTACAAAAACAACAAAAAAACTACTAAATCAACTATATATACAGGTACTTGAGTCAACAACTTGAGTGGGAAGCACTTGCTAAGCATGAGAATGGCATTCCAGTGACAGTATGGGTAGTGGGAAGGAAATGAGGAGGGGGAGGATTGGCAGGGCCCTATTTAGAGTACAATGAAGGCGTGACGCCTAGGGGCTCCCGTGCCAATCCTATGGGTACTTCTGAGGGAAAACGTTCTGATGAACTGTGCATGCTGCACACACACACCTACTTGCAGTTGACACGAGAATCACTCAAAGAACTTGGATGATACTTATACAAGTACAAGAATAATACATGTATCAGCTGTCCCTATATGAATTAATCTGTCATTGCTAGATCAGAAAAGATTTGTAAAAGAAACCAGGCAGAAAAGATAAAGCAATGTCTTACATAAAGAACATCCTTGCTCACTAATACAATAGGTATGTTGAGATGAAGAGGTATTCCTCAGCCCCAACCCTGGTTACAGGACTGTTTGCCAAAGCTGAGACTCTAGAGGTCAAGAGACAATGATATGTTAGAAGATCTGCCCTTCAGACAGCAAAGGGGTAAATGGTCAGCATGCCATAAGGCTGACAAAGAGACTGACTGGAAGTCAGGGGTCTGCAGTAAGAAGGCTGTAACTTGGTGCTCAGGTAGAATGGAGGGCAGATCTTCCTAGGAGTCAGGTCATCTTAGGAGCTTGAGAGGACTTCCAAGCATATGTAAGAAAGTATGAATGTAAGGATTTGTTATTTTAAATCCACTTCTGAATGTTGTGTACCTTTTGGCTAAATAAATCCCACTTTGACTGGAGAAGTTGTTTCTGTAACAGAGCATACTCTTACTGTACCCAGGTTATGGGAGGGAAACTCTTGCAGGTATCAAGTGCCTTGGGACTGCTAAACAACAAACCACTCTTGGCAACCAGGAAAGTGTAACCCAGAGACCCAGTCGAGGTGGTTGGATTGCAGGATCCCATCCCCCCACAAAAGAGAAAGGGGTGCATTGTGGGGTAATATAAACGGGTCTTAAGGAACTTACTTGGGGACAGGGATCATGACACAGAGGGAAAGGCACCAGGCACCCAGCTAATAAGATGCAGAAGCTAATGGCAGCCCACACTGAGGTGGTACAGATTATAAAGGAAGCATGACCTACACTGAATGAGTTATTGCCAAACAGTTTCCAATACAGTGGACTAGTTAAATCACATTCTGAGTCTCTTATCTATCTTCCTGCAGTGTCCAGAACAGCAGTGGTAACAGGAAAAAAGCACAGGGGAAACTGAGGGAGCACAGGATGAGTGTCATTCTGTTTTATTATATTTAATTTAATATCTATCTGGTTATATTTAACGGACATATACATGGATTTCTTTAAAAAAAAGTATAAGCTGTCTTGTTACAGAAAGGAGGAAGAAACAAAGGTAAAACCTTAGCAGGTGTCAGAGAGGATTGGTATCTTACCTTTTCTCCTTTATCTCCTTTCTGACCTGGCAAGCCAGCTACTCCTGGCAATCCTGCTTCACCCTGTTTAAAAATGAGTTTTCAGATTACAGAAATATGTGATATTTTCCCTCTTTCTATCACAGAAATGTTACGAATACAAAATCAGTCAAGATAAATATGACACCAGCATTGGGACAGTGATATGGTGCTGTTTTTTTACACTAAAAAAGTTGAGCGTAGGAAATAGTGGACTCTCACATAAGGAAACACAGGTAAAATATAACTGTGTAAGAATAGTTTTCATTTTGATGTTGGTTCTGAAGATAATAAAAAAACAGACCATTTGTTTTGTGCACTCATGGCATTTCATCTTGTTAGGCTAACAAATATTAACTAAATTTAATTTACATTTATTTTATCTTAACTTCAAAATACAAGATGAGGTGCACCACGGAAACAAGCCATTTCCATACCTCCAAACAAATTCAGGATTTCCACACTAATATCAATTAAACAGCATGGTGCATTAAATTACAGCATGAGACTCCGCAAACCATGCAAGATGAAGACTATATGTATAGAAGATGACTCTCATACTTTGTTTGGAAAGCAGAGGCATTGATCTCTAGGTTCCTGCTGTGTTACTGGAAGAGCATGTATTTTGCTGACATGAACAGTCACTGGTGATGGAGTAGTAGTAATGAAGCTGTCCTCCAGTGGGCACTAAAACAGAAATAAGGTTTATTCTGAATTGAGTCCCTTGATGATAACTGACAAGTAAAAATCCAAACATTGTTCCTATTCAGTCTTTGTTGTTTCCTGTTACTGCACACAGCACCAGTAAAATGAAGGCTACAGATGCGTGATCCTTGTGCACTGAATCAAACCCAGGCAAAATAGGCCCATCTAATAAATAAAATAGAAATCACTCTATGAGTAATACAATATTATGAAATTCCTGAGGGGTAGCCATGTTAGTCTGTATATAGCAAAAACAACGGAAGTCCTGTGGCACCTTAGAGACTAACAAATTTCTTCAGGCATAAACTTTTGTGGGCTGCAGCCCATGAAATCTTATGCCCGAAGAAATTTGTGCCACAGGACTTTCCTTGTTTATGAAATTCCTGATTCTCTCTTGTGATAATGTGAGGACTGGACTGTGACGGCATGCACATCCGTGCAGCCCTAGGGCATGACCTGTATAACTTTTCTGTTCAGTTTGCAGTATAATTGTGTGATTTGATGCCAATTACGCTATACCAGGTTCCTTTGTGAATGCTCAGAACGTGTTCCACGTGGTTGCCATGGGGCCATGTTTCCTACAGCAACATGTATGTACAGATGTGAAGCATGATACAGGGTTCAGACTCTCAGGACTCTCTCTAGCACAGTGGCTGGAGATTTACATGTCAAAGGGAATGCTAATATCCTCCCTGGCTCAGGTAGAAGTGAAGAGAATCTCACAACAGGACAGTGAGGGGAGGGGCTGTCAGCAGTTTGTTAAAAAAAGACACAGAGACTGTGAGAGGGGAGAAGCTGCAGGCTTTCAGCCTGAGAAGACACCATCTTGCAACCAACTTCAAGCAAGATCGGGGCCCTGCCTGAGAACAGGCAGAGAATGGCTGTAAAACATCAAACAGCCGAACACCATGCGCATAATCTTGGACTCTGAGGTCAGTTTAAGTGGAGATGTTAGAGTAGCATGCGGTTTATACCTTTTATTTGATAGTGGTCACTCCTGACTCATTTATAGTATGGTTCTGCCTTGATTGGCCCTGTTCTCACTTGAAATCAGACTCCGATCAATAAACTAGTATTTGTTTTACCTAAAGCTGTGTGGTCTTTAGAGGGTGTGGATGTGGGAGGCTGGGCACGATCCACTTCTTTGTTAAGTGGACGGATTTGAGACTAAGGTGATTGGGAGTGGGTCCCAATCCCTGTAGGGCAGCAGCTCCCAGTGTAGTGTCTGGGACTGGGTGTGCTTGCTTGGGGACCAACGCCTGTGTGGCTAGTCAGGGGTCTGCAACCTGTGGCTCTGGAGCCGCATGCGGCTCTTTGACTACCCCCTGGCAGCTCTGGATCTTCCCCGCCAGGGGGACCTTGTGGGCAGTCTGCTCCAGGCCCCTGCCACCCGGGATCCTGTGGGCAGCTGCACCAGGCTCCGGACTCCCCACCTCTGGACTTCTGTTCTTGCTTCCAGACTCTCCCCTCCTTCACCAGGGGACCTTGCAGCAGGTGCCTTGGCCCAGCTCCCAACTCCCCCCACCAGGAGGCTACACCTATTTTGGCTCTCAAAGCATTTGGTTATAGAAGGAATTTTTAAAAACGGCTCTTCTTATATTTCAGGTTGCCGACCCCTGGGCTAGTGGATTTACACCCACTGCCTGGGACCAATTACATGCTGGTGGCTGGTGTGGACTGACTCAGGAGTGAGTGGTCACCCAGCAGAGCAGGGTGAATTGGGGTTCAGGAGTGGGGTTCAAGTGGTCATAGCAGCACACCAGGCTGGATTTGGGGAGCAGCCTGTCACATGGACTCCTAGCTGGTGCCCTACAAATGCATGTTAGGACTGAGCCTCCTTTTGATACAAGAAGTGAAGATGAGGCACTAGTTCCCCTGAAAATGGAAAAGGGGAATTAAAAAAATGGGCCACTTGATCACCCCAGGAAATGACTATAAGTCAGATGGGAATTCATGGGTAAGGGCAGGGGTTAAAGTAAGGGGGAACGCACCGGAACGCAGTTCCGGGGCCCACAAATTTGAGGTGCCAGAGTTCCAAGGCCCCTAAAAATAGAGAAATCCGGCGGAACTTATGTTCTGCCCCGCCCTGGCTGCTGGCAGGTCCTACGGCCCACCATTGTTAATCACAATACTTATTGTGTTATGCAGTGTTTGCTAGTTTGTGACAATAATTACTAGACATAAACACCATATAAAATTATAAATATTTTTATGTAGCGATAAGCGATGCATGTGGTACTGAGAAGTGGTTGCAAATGCCTACCTGGGCTGGGGCCCGCACATGCATGTAGGGGACCCAGACAATACGGGAAGGGGGCCCAGAGATTAAGAGGGTTTCAGAGCCCATCAAATTATACTTTTACCACTGGGTAAGGGGGTTTTGTCCCTTTTGTAATGTAAGTTGCTGGGTTTACAGTTCACAGTCTTTGTGATCCTGCAGTCATGGAGAATTTTGTTTCACAATGTAAGTTTTCTTTTCTTTTTTTTAAATGAAATTTTAGCCCTTCTGCTTACTAAGAAAGGCTTATAAAATCATAAAAAATCGCTTATGATAGTCATATTAAAAGCAACTAAATTTGTGACGATTATTGTAAAGTAACAATGCAGGGCATTTATTTTACATCTTCAGCACAGAGAGCTTTGTCATTTGGCTGTAGAGTAAGATACACAAGAATTCAAAACTACTTTTATCCGTGTAGTTGAACTGTGCTTTAAGGATGTTATAGATTCAGTATGACAAGTGGCTGAAGAAGGACCTGAAAAAGAGCTCTGTATAGCTTGAAAGCATGTCTCTTCACCTACAGAAGTTGATTCAATAAAAAGATAGTACGTCATCCACCTTATCTCCCTAATATCCTGGGACCAACACAGTTACAATACTGCAAACATAAATTCAATATTACCTTTTCCTTCTATGTTAGCACATAACTAATTTTTTTTATTGTGTCATAGCATATTTAAAATTATTGCACCTCTGTGCACAAGAAGTTAACAGAAAACTATACTCACTTTACTCAACCCAAAGCCTCTTTTCTCACCAGGAATAAACTATGAAATGTATTTGAACATGAAAGTTTTATTTAAAATTGAAATTTCTCTTCCCAAACTTGCTCCACTCTACATTTCTGACTTTACATCTGTCTATTACTTATTCACTTTGTATCCCGTTGTTCTAATCTTGGCAACCTTTTGTCCCCTTTGGCTTATCCATCCTGTGGTTTGTTTGGAGATGGCTGGTAAGCCCCTACTGCCCTTTAAAATCTATTTGTATATTCTGGGGACACCCTGACTTGTCATCCATCCAGGTTCACTCAAGCTGCCCTAGCCATTTGAGATTCCCTCCCTCTCAGCCTCTTCAATTTTCAGTTTTGTGTGTGTTAGTGCCCATTTTGTATGCACAATTCAGGTACATCTATTTGAAAAATATGGGCCTGGTTCAGCAAAGTACTTAATCACATTTTTAACGTCAAGCAACTGAGCAGTCCCAGTGACTTCAAAGCCCACATAGCTTGTATCTGTCAAAGGAAAGAACAGTAACTCCACTGAATCAAATGAATATGGCACCTTTTCTTTACTATATGCATATCCAAAAAAATGCAAAGTATATCAAAGACAAAAAATAGTTGGCAGGTGCAGAAGAAGGTGTTGCGTGTCCCTGTGGGTGCTCCACATCAGGTGTCATCGCGTCTCGCGGCAAAGAGCGGAGTCTTCTCAGCAGTAGTGCCAGAGGGGGCTGCACGCGCCGGCTGCGGCTCGCGCCACTCCAGGCAGCTTAGGCGCGCGCAGCCCCCTCACTCCCTCAGTTCCTTTTCCACCACGGAGCCAGAGGTAAGTACTCCGAAGTAAAGGGGAAGGAGGGAGGGTAGTGGAGCACCCACAGAGACACGCATCTCGAAGAACAGAAGTTACAGGTAAGCAACACCTTCTTCTTCTTCTTCGAGCGATGTCCCTGTGTGTGCGCCGCATCAGGTGACTTATTCGCCGTTGTCAATTATGGTGGAGGGACTTCGGTGTATAGTAGAAAGCACCGCTGACCCCACTCCAGCGTCATTCTGAGAGGTTTTGTTAATAGCATAATGGGACGTGAACGTATGGATAGAAGTCCAGGTGGCAGCCCTACATATGTCTGTGAGTGGAACGTTATGTAGGAACGCTGTAGTGGCTGCCATTGCTCGTGTGGAGTGAGCTCTGATTCTATCTGGGGGTTGAATTTCATTCTGTCGGTAGGCCGACAGGATACATTCTTTTATCCATTTCGATAGTCTCTGGTTAGAGATTGGTAAGCCTTTGCATCTCTCTGCAATGGAGACTAATAGCCTGTTCGATTTTCTAAATGGTTTTGTTCTATCTAGGTAAAATGATAATGCCCGTCGGACATCCAGCGTGTGAAGGACTGCTTCGCGACGGTTCCGGTGAGGCTTCGGACAGAAGGTAGGTAGGTGTATGGGTTCATTGATATGAAAATGGGAGACGACCTTGGGTAGGAACTTGGGGTGGGGACGTAACGTAACCTTATCTTTTTTGGAATATTGTGAAAGGGGGATCCGTAATGAGAGCGTTGATTTCTCCTACTCTCCTTGCGGAAGTAATGGCGACTAGAAATGCTACTTTCATGGACATGTGATGCAGTGAGCAGGTCGCCAGAGGTTCAAAGGGTGCTTCCATCAGTGTGTTAAGGACTAAGTTCAAATCCCAGGGCTGTGATGGTAACTGTATCACTGGGAAGAGTCTTTGGATACCCATAAGGAAGCGTTTTACCACTGGGTGTGTAAATATTGATATGTTGTAGAGTCGGTCATGAAAAACTGAAATGGCTGCTAAATGAACTTTCAGGGAGTTAACGGAGAGCCCGGACTGTTTAAGATCCAGGATGTATTCAAGGATATGCAGGATCGAAGATGACAACAGCGGGATGTTTCTGTCATTGCACCAACTCTGGAACCTCTTCCACTTAAAAAGGTAAGTTCTCCTCGTGCTTAACTTCCTGCTGTTTAGAAGGATGTGACGGACAGCCTCTGAGCACTGTAGTTCTTCATGTCGGAACCATTGAGGAACCACGCCGTTAGGTGTAGTTTCCCGATTTCCGGGTGGAGAGTCTGTCCAAAATTCTGTGTTAATAAGGTTGATGTGGGTTGAAGCTGTATCGGTTTGCGTTGCGATAGAGCGAGCAGGTCTGCAAACCATGGCTGTCGTGGACAGGCTGGTGCAATCATTATAACGCGTGCCTGATCCGTTCTGATCTTTTGCAAGAGCTTGGGTATCAGGGGGAAGGGAGGAAAAGCATATAGTAGGAAATGGGACCATGTGATTAGGAAGGCATCCCCCATCGATCTGGGACCCAGGCCTGCCCTGAAACAAAAACGATGACATCTCCTGTTGAGATATGTTGCAAACAGGTCGATCGTTGGGTTTCCCCAATGTTCGAATATGCGTGCCAAGTGAGCAGTGTCGATCTCCCATTCGTGGTTGGGGGTGAAGCTTCTGCTTAGAGCATCTGCAGTTATGTTTTGCTTTCCCGGCAGGTAGGATGCCGTGATGGTGACTGAGTGATGTATGCACCAGTTCCACAGTCTTACAGCCTCTGCACAGAGGGCTGATGACAGCGCTCCTCCTTGTCGATTGATGTAAAACATGCACGCCATATTGTCCGTCATGACCCTTACCGACTTGCTTCGAATGACTGGAAGGAAATGCTCGCAGGCGTAGCGAACTGCCCTTAACTCTAGCACATTTATGTGGAGAGCAGTTTCCTGTCTTGACCATTGACCCTGTGTGGTCAGTTGGTCTATGTGGGCGCCCCATCCTATCATGGAGGCGTCCGTGGTTAGCAGAATTGTGGGTTGAATTGGTAGAAATGGCTTTCCTAACATGACATTTTCCTGTCTGGACCACCAATCGAGGGAGTCTTTTATGTGTTTTGGGATCGTCACTCTCTTGTTCAGATTGTGGTACCTTGGTTTGTACATGCTCGTTAACCAGTGTTGCAGCGCTCGCATGTGTAATCTGGCGTTGGGTACTACACTTGTAGAAGCTGCCATGTGACCTAGCAGCTGTAACACCGTACGAGCTACCACGAAGGGTGCAGTTTTTACTAGAGTAATGAGCTCCTGAAGCGCGTGGAACCTGTTTGCGGGCAAAGAGGCCATACCTGTCTCGGAGTTCAGCAGAGCTCCTATGAAGAGAATTTCCTTGGTAGGTTCCATGATGGATTTTTCTGCGTTCACGTTCATCCCTAGCTTGGTGAAAAGCGATGTCGTCATGAATGTGGCCTCGGTGGCAGCATCTCTGGAACGTGCTGTGATAAGGCAATCGTTAGGGGAAAATCTTCACCCCTTGCGTTCTGAGAAATGCTATAGGTGCTGCGAGCAGTTTGGAAAATGTTCTTGGTGCTGAGGATAGCCCGAAGGGCATCACTTTGTATTGATAATGCTGATTGTTTACTATGAAACGTAGGAACCTTCTGTGCGCGGGGTGAATGGTGACATGGAAATATGCGTCTTTGAGGTCGAGGGAAGAGAACCATTCTCCTTGGGTCAGCATGGGGATTATCTTGTTTAATGTAACCATTTTGAACCTCTGTTTCTTGACATACCTGTTTAAAGGTCTGAGATCTAGGATAGGCCTCCATCCGCCTGATTTTTTCTGGACTATGAAATAGCGAGAGTAAAAACCCTTTCCTGTATGTTGAGTGGGAACAGGTTCTATCGCTCCTATGTCCTGGAGTTGTTTGATTTCCTGTTGAAGGAGTTGTACGTGACTGGTGTCCCTGAAGAGGGACGGGGAAGGGTAATGAGGAGGAGGGCGGGAAGTCAAGGGGATGGAGTAACCTTTGTTTACGATCTCCAAGACCCACTTGTCCGTCGTGATGGAGGACCAGGCAGGAAGGAATTGCCTGAGGCAGAAATCGAAGTTCACGGGCACTTGGTTTGATGTTGCTGGACCAGGAGGAAGTCTCAAACCCTCGACCAAGCACTCAAAACTGAGGCTTTTGGGGTTGAGGTTGGGTATTAGTGGATGGCTGCGAAGATTGTCTTCGTCTGTAGCCCCTCTGTCTACCCCTCGATGAATGATCATGTCTCTGGTGATTCTGAGGATGGTAGTAAGGCTGGTATCGACGAGAAAAGGTATTAAATCTCGTCTGCTTTTTTCTGAATGTTGGAGTATGGATCCCAAGCGTCCGCAGGGTGGCTCTCGAATCTTTCATAGCATGCATGAGTGCGTCCGTCTTATCAGAAAAAAGGTTAGTCTTATCGAAGGGAAGGTCTTCTATTTTTGTTTGAAGATCTCTAGGCAGAGCTGCTGTTTGCAGCCAAGATGCCCTTCTCATAACAATTGCTGTGGCCACAGCTCTTGCTGCAGTGTCTGCTACATCCAAGGATGCTTGAAGGGATGTTCTTGATACCAACTGTCCTTCTGCTACCAAACTTCTATGTTGTTGTTTATTATTATCTGTCAGGAAGTCTGTGAGTTGGGATAACCTCTCGAATATTAGGTGATTGTAATTAGAGAGGAGAGCAGAATAGTTGGCAATCCGCAAGAGTAGGGTGGCTGATGAGTATATCTTACGACCTAGGTGGTCTAAGCACTTAAAGTCCTTATCCTGTGGTGTGACCTTGAAATTTGTTTGCCTCCCTTTCTGATTGGCTGCGTCCATTACAAGTGAATTAGCTGGAGGGTGTGTGAACAGAAATTCCATTCCCTTTGAGGGAACGTACCACTTTCTATCATTTCTTTTGTTTGTGGCCGATGTGGTGGCTGGGCTTTGCCAGACCTCGTTAGCGGGGTCCATTATAGCTGAGTCCATTGGCATAGCCACTTTGGACGATGTCGAGGCATGTAAAATCTTTAGGAGTTTGTGTTTACGCTCCGTGACTTCCTCCAGCTGGATCTCCAACTCCTGTGCCACTCTTTTGAATAGGTCGTTGAATAGCTTGGTATCATCATTTGAGGAAGTTGAGGACGGGATTACTGCCTCCTCTGCAGAGGTTTGTTGATGCACCCGGGAGGCATTGTCGATCGTGCCCACTGAAAAGGGCGATCTTGATGAGCGCTCAGAGAGCGTGGAGAGAGATTGAGTCGGTGAGCGGGTTGGAGAGTGAGAATGGTGGTAGTGGTGTTTACTAGAGTGCCTGCTGTGGCAGGAGCGATGCTCCCATCTATCTGAGGATCTGCGGTGCGGTGTGCTATAACGACAGCATGGGGAGAGATGTCTGGTTTCCCTAGGGCTTCGCCTTGAGCCTGTAGAAGAGTGTATAAATGGTGCGGATCCAGTAGGAGACCGGCATCTATGCGAACGGCAAGAGTGTCCACGATGAGAATGAGCCTGGGAGGATTCTCTTCTAGAGCGGTCTGTCATGGAGTGAGAAGGAGAAATGTGTTTCTCCTTCCTTGCTCTCTTGCGTGGTGCCAGCTGAGTTTCTATGTACGGTGCCGGGGCAACCGCACCGTGAGTTCCCTCCATAGCAAGTTGGTGAGGAGAGCCCGGTGCCTGAAGCAGTTGTTGCTGCTGCGGCACCGGCGGTGCCGAGGTTTCAGGCGGCGCCGAGGATGGTGCCGTGGCCATGCGATCCGCATGCCTGCTGGGGATCGCTTTGTCCTGATCCGCTGGTGCGGAGGAAGAGGAACCCGCGGGTCTTGTTCCCGGCTCCTTGTGGGAGGTTTTCTCACTCCCATGGTTTGAGGCTGATTTAATGCCCAAGGAACCAGAAGCCTTATGGGCAGCCTTTTTTGACGATTTTTTCGAGGGGGAACGACCCCTCTTTGAAGTATTAGTGTGCGCTGGTGACAGAGCGCTTGAATGGCGGCTTGTCGGTGGGTCCGGGAAGTGGCTGTCTGGGCCAGAGGACAATGCCGGGGCTAAGGATTTCTCCATTAGGAACATCCTTAGCCTGAGGTCTCTTTCTTTCCTGGCTCTAGCGCTCAGGTTGAGACAATGCGAGCATTTTTGTGGGACGTGAGAGTCCCCCAGACAACGGACACACTGCGAGTGTCCGTCCGACGCTGGTATCGGGTCCTTACAATCGGAACATCTTTTAAAGCCCGATGAAGAGGGCATTGTCTGCAGTCGGCAGCTATTGGTGCTGTCGTTCGACCGTTACCGGCCGAAACAGACCGGCGGCTTTTTTTTTTTTTTTTAACACGAGAGAAGGATAAAATTAAAGGGCAGTCAAACTGTGACTGAAAGTTGATTGTTTTGTCGTTTTTTTCTTCTTTAGGTTGAGAGAGAGTTTGCCAGTGAGGAAGCTCTGTCTTCACCCGAAGGCGGTTGAAAAGGAACTGAGGGAGTGAGGGGGCTGCGCGCGCCTAAGCTGCCTGGAGTGGCACGAGCCGCAGCCGGCGCATGCAGCCCCCTCTGGCACTACTGCTGAGAAGACTCCGCTCTTTGCCGCGAGACGCGATGACACCTGATGTGGAGCACACACAGGGACATCGCTCGAAGAAGAACATTCAATTGTTTATTTTCTTTATTTTTATTTTCCTGATAGCAGTAAAATGAACGTATGTTAGGAAAAGCTTTGTCTCTATTCCCTGCCCCCATTCCATCTCATACAGGCTACCTTTGCAACGCCCTTTTCATAGACTCCACTGCGAACAAATCATGGAATAAAAATAAAACTCATAATAAAATACACACAAAAATATTTTCTCTGAAACCAACATGCCATTAGCTAATGGGAAAGATGTATATTCTAGTCACTCTGCCTTTGACTTCCTCAGCGACTAATTAGTATGCAAGAGAAAGGGACATGGCAGCCTCCAGTGTTCTCCTTTTAGACAGTGTGTCCCCTTTATATTGCTCTTTCATGGAAGTGCTTTTCTACCAATGCTATTCTGTTTCAACAACTCATCTACCAAGACCTATCCAGGAAAATACATCTCATTTTTAGGGAAAGACCAATTTGATGTTGCCGTGCTTCTTGTTTATGTGCTCTAAATAATAAAATAAGGTGAAAGTTTTGTCCTAAAAGATGATTAATGTATTTTCAGTTTTATAGTATCATTTTTACAAACGACTTACCAGGCCTTCAGATATTTCACAACAGGACTCCAGAGCTGCAAATTTTGGGTTACAATAAATTGTTATGCGGCCAAGTTCGATCTGTTAAGAAATGTAAAAGAGTAGGAATTTATATCAATGATAAACATAAAACATATTTAAGCATTAGTGTAAACAACTGTAACTTGCCATCATAATCTGTCTGACTTAAATATGCAAGTAACAGACAAAATGAGAATTTACTTTAAAAAAGCATATGAGTATGAGAGACCAAATTCTTCTCTCAGCAACTGCAGTGTAAATCCAATAATGGAACCCCATTATCTTCATACCAGTTGTAATCCTTTGCATTGCTTTGGCTATCTGTCCTGAGTTCTCAACACTCAATTAAGTCCATTCTCAATGTCACACATCTCTGGAGTGTGTTCTCTCTAACAATCCATTAGACCCAGAGTACGATCTATCATTTTGGACAGACATTTGCCTGGCCCGTTCCATTCCATCATTTATAGAGCAGGAATCAAGGATTTTGTATGCAAGTCTTTTATTCTGTGGAGTTTAGGATGGATTGTCAGGGAGAAGATAGCCCCAGGAAGCTGATTATAGCTAGCTGATTCAGCACTTACCAGCTCTGGCAGAAACTAGAGAAGGTAGGTCACTGTACTAACTTAAATCACTTGTATAAGGTACTTAGTATCAGAAGAGAACTGGCATAGCATGGACCTGCACTCCCACAACCTCTCCCCCGTCCTGTCCTGGTCCCAGCTCATCTCTCTCTCCCGATCTCCTCCCATACTGCTGACTGTCAAAAGTGGTTCACGATTCGTGAACCACCTCCACTCCCTCCACCAGCTTTATGTCAATGGAGTTCCCCTACACAAAAGGAATTGCCCAAATGAAAATTTTGGTCTTTTCTTTTGTGTTAATGGCTGGGGCAGTATTTAGAATCTCAAGGCAGATCCTAGAGTGGTGGGAGGCATGATACATTTTAAATAAATATGGGCTTCATCCTGCAAGGGGCTGAGTACTCTGGCCTTGATCACAGAATCAGTATGGATAGAGATTCTGTGCTCGAATAAGAGTATCGCAGAAGGAATACACTACCGACAAACTGACCAAGGTGTTGATGGTGATTTTGAAATGCTGGCAGAGATTAGACAGGCTACTAAAACAGAAAACCCAATAAACACTGGGGACTTCAACTACCCCTATATTGATTGGTACATGTCACCTCAGGACAAGACGCAGAGATAAAATTTCTAGACATCATTACTGATTGCTTCATGGAGCAGCTGATTCTGGAGTTCACTAAGGAATAGGCAATTTTTGATTTAGTCCTAACTGGAGCACAGGATCTTGTCCAAGAGGTGAATATAGCTGGACGGCTCAGTAATGGTGACCATAATGTGATGAAATTTAACTTTTTTTAGGAAGAAAAATACTAAACGAACCCACCACAGTGGCATTTAAATTAAAAGGGGGAATTTCTCAAAAATGAAGAAGCTAGTTAAATGGAAATTAAAAGGAACAGTCATAAGAGTTAAATGCCTGTAAGCTGCATGGAAACTATTTTTAAAAACCATAATAAAGGCTCAGACTAAACAAAACAAAACCACACACACACACACTACTACCACCACCACCCCCACCACCAAAACAATCAAAACAGTAAGAAGACCAAAAAAAAAATGCCTCTTTGGCTAACCAAGACAGTAAACGCAAAAGTTAGCGGTTAAAAAAAACCCAACAAAACCTTCAAAATTGGAAGTCAAATTCTATTGAGGAAAATAGAAAAGAGTATAACCTCTGGCAAGCGCAGTGGAAAAGTATAATTAGGCAGGCCAAAAAAAATTTGAAGAGCAACTAGCAAAGAAAAAAAAATGCTGTTTAGTTTTTGTGCAAGTACAACAGAAACAGGAACCCTGCCAAACAATCCACGTGATATTGGACAATGAAGGTACTAACAGAGCACTCAAAGAAGAACACTTTCCCTCAATCTTCACTGTAAAGAATGTGAAGGAGATTCCTGCAACTGAGTCACTCTTTTTAGACAAGAAATATGGGGAACTGTCCCAGGATGAGGCGTCAACAGAGATGGTTTTGGAAAAACTGATAAAATTAGACAGCAATAAGTGATCAGGACCAGATGGTATTTATCCAAGAGTTCAGAAGGAACTCACAGGGCATGGTCACCTACTGGTGAATTCTCTGTATCTTAAAGTCCTCAAATCATGATTTAAGGAGATAAATAACTCAGTCATAGGTTGGTGGCCTATTGCTGGAGTGGGTGGGTGAGGTCTTGAGGCCTGCATTTTGCAGGTGGTCAGAATAGATGATCGTACTGGTCCCTTCTGACCTTAAAGTCTATGAGTCTAATCTGCAGAAGAGAAGACTGAGGGGGGATTTGATAGCAACCTTCAACTACTTGAAGGGGTGCCCCGAAGGGGAGGGAGCTAGGCTGTTCTCAGTAGTGAACAAGGAGCAATGGTTTCAAGTTGCAGCTGGGGAGGTCGAGGTTGGGTATTAGGAAAAACTTTCTCCCTAGGAAGGTGGTGAAGCACTGGAACGTGCTACCTAGGGAGGTCGTGGAATCTCCATTTTTGGAAACATTTAAAGCCCGGTTAGAGAAAGCCCTGTCTGGGATGATTAAGTGGGAGTGGTTCTGCTTATAGCAGGGGTTGGACTAGATGACCTCGGTCCCTTCCAACCCTAAGATTCTATGATTCTATGAAAATGCAAAACTACTAATTGTGCTATGTAATCTATTGCTTAAATAAGGCTGTTGATATAGAACATTTGGTCTGTATTGGTGTTAGGATGTGAGCCACTCTGTCTGTCAGATAGGAGAGGAACACCTGGCAAACTACATGTACAGCATTTATATGAAGGCTATGGCCCTTGTATGATAGGTTCCCCGAGTACTGAGGTTGTTTACGTGGACCTCCCAACCCAAGTTATCAATGGATATAATACTTGGAAGGGAATACCCTCTATCACTGCACATGGATTCATCCACCAATTCAGAGAAGATCAAACATGGGTTAGTACTGTAACCATATGGTCTAGACTGTGTCTGCTTGGAACATACACCAGGCTAGCCACATCTGAAAGAGTCTGACATTTAGGTGCATAAGTGTAAGGTGCCATGTGACCCAACAGTTTTAGGCATGTTTGTGCCATAGTGAGAGGGCAAGCCTGAATGTACCCAATGAGAGGTGCTATGGCCTGAAATCAGGGTTTGGGAAGGAACTCGCTGGACCATTTGGAGTTAAGGACCACTTTGATGAACACTATCCTTTCTATTGGGACCATGGTGGACTTCTACCCATTTATTAGCAAGCCCAATTGTTGGCAAGTGGCAATCACCAGCTCCAGGCTGTGACAGACCAGAGCCTGCCACACGCCTTTGATGAGTCAGTCATCTAGGTAGGGGTAAATCTGTATTCCCTGACATCTCAGGGAAGCAGCTACTGCTGCTGTGCATTTTCTGAATACTCTTAGGCAGATGAAAGGCCAACAGGGAGTGCTGTGAACTCCTAATAGGTTCCATTCACCACAAATAGGAGAAATCTTCTGTGACCAGGGAAAACTGTAATGGGGAACTAAGCAAAAGTAGGATGATCGGCCTGGTATTTTAAGTGTCTGTACACAAATGCGAGGAGCCTGGGAAACAAGCAGGAAGAAGTGGTAGTTCCTTGTCTGTGCCAGTACTATGATATAATTGGAATAACAGAAACGTGGTGGGATAACTTGCATGACTGGAGCATTGCCATGGACAGATATAAATTGTTCAGGAAGGACAGGCAGGGAAGAAGGGGAGGGGGGGAATAGCGCTATATGTAAAAGAGCTGTATGACTGCTCAGAGCTCCACTATGAAAGTGGAAACAAACCGGTTGAAAGTCTGTGGGTTAAGTTTAGAGGAGAATGCAACAAGGGGGATGTTGTGGTGGGTGTCTGCTACAGACCGCCAGACCAGAAGGAGGAGGTGGATGAGGCGTTCTATGGACAACTAACAGAAGTTTGCAGATCGCAGGCTCTGGTTCTCATGGGGGACTTCAATTATCCTGACATTTGCTTGGAGGGCAATACAGCAGTGCCCAGGCAATCCAGGAAGTTTTTGGAGAATATTGAGGACAACTTCCTAGTACAAATGCTGGAGCAACCAACTAGGGGCCTTGCACCTCTAGACCTATTGCTCACAAACAGAGAAGAATGGATCAGGGAAGTAGAAGTAAATGGCAACCTGGGCAGCAGCGACCATGAGATGGTAGGGTTCAGGATCCTGATCAATGGAAGGAAGGAAAGAAGCAGAACACACACCCTGGACTTCAGAAAAGCAGATTTTGGCTCCCTTAGGGAGCTGATGGGCAAGATTCCTTGGGAGGCTGATCTGAAGGGGAAAGGTGTCCAAGACAGCTGGCTGTATTTTAAAGAAACCTTGTTAAAGGCACAGGAAGATAACATTCCAATGTGCAGAAAGAATAGCAAATGTGGACAGCGCTTAGTGTGGATTAGCAGAGAACTCTGCAGTGAGCTGAAACATAAAAGGGAAGCTTGGACAGATGACTAGGGAGGCGTATAAAGATATTGCTCGGGACTGCAGGGTAAAATCAGAAAGGCCAAAGGACAATTGGAGTTGCAGCTAGCAAGAGATGTGAAGGATAACAGAAAGGGGTTCTATAAGTATATCAGCAACAAGAAAAGGATCAGGGGTGGTGTAGGTCCCTTACTGAATGGGGCAGGCATCTTCATGGTGGATGATGTGGAAAAGGCTGAAGTACTCAATGCTTTTTTTACTTCAGTCTTCACAGGGAGGGCCAGCTCTCAGGCTACTATGCGGGGTAACGCGGAATGGAGAGAAGAGAACTGCTTCTTGGAGGCTCTGCTGTTCATTGCCGGAAAGCAGTGTTGCGATGACAGGGACTGAGAGCAGAATTCAACAGATGAGTGTGGATGTGGCGACTAGGTCGGCGTCAGGGATCAAGCTGTCATGCATCAGTGCCGAGAATTGTGCTCCTGGGTATTGAGTAGCCAGCGAGCAGTTCTGAGAGGAGAATGATCAGCACCATGGTGACTGAGATTAATGCCATCCCTCAGGTGTTGAGCATCTTAGAGTCAGCGAATGAGAGCATGCTCTCAGGGATTGGTGCCGTGAGAGTAGAGATCCCTTTTGTGATGGGGACCTGTGATACAGTTACACTGACAGGCACTGGGACTTGAGGGAACAGGGTTTCTCCCATGCCCATTGTGGTGGACCCACTGGAGATTTCCCCCTCAAGGTCTGTTCCCTCACTGGCTCTGGCACTGAGGGGTGCCTGGGAGTAGAAGGGGGAGGCAGGGCCATCAGATCTCTAGCTGCCCATAGATCCTCGGGTGTGGAAGGAACCATAATCTGGTGGTTCTCTTCCATTCCCTGGTAGCAGTGGCTCCCTCATTAAGCTCAGGGCCCTAGGTGGGGAAACTAGGACCTGATATACTGCAAAGGACAGTTGACCCTACACGTGTCCAGTGCCCAGCACCACTTTCTTGCTCTTCAGTGCAGGGGAGCATCCTCTGTCCAAATGCTTCCTCTGTTTACTCAGTAAAGGAGAAATGGCATGATGCTGGGAGGACCCTGGTGCTCGTGGAATAGTCTGTATCCTAGCTGATGTTCTTGGCACTGAGTTGGCACAGGGGAGCTTGGAGGTCAGTCTTAGTTCTGTCTCCAACAAAAAGTCCTTCAGTTGGATCTCTCAGCTCTTCCTCCTGCTTGTTTTGAAACTCCTGCAAATCCGACTCTTGTCCTTTCATGTGCTTCCCCCAAGCATTTAAGGCAGCTGTTGTGAGGATCATTTAGGGGGAAGGGTTTAGCATATGGTTTGAAGCCCAGTGAACAGGGCCAACCCTGGGGGGGAGGGCGAACGGGGCGATCGCCCTGGGCCCCGCGGTTACGTGGGCCCTGCGCTGTCCCGCTCCCAGCAGGGCAGTGCGGGGCCTGCACCGCAGCCCCCCTACAGCCACACTCTTCCCTGCTCCTCGCTGCCTTCGGCAGGGAGCTGAAGGCAGCAGGGAGGGCCGGGAGCACTAAGCCCGACCTCTGGGCTAGCCCTCCCCATCCCTGGGGCGGGGCAGGCAGGCCCAAGGGCGGGGCAGGTGGCTGGGGCCCACCTCTGGGCCAGCGTGCTGTGGCCTGCCCCATGCGGCCAGGGCCAGCCCTCGCCGGCGGGGTGCCCTCGGCCGGAACCGGCTCCCGGCGGCCTCAGGTCCCCGGCTGGGGCACCGGCCGCAGCAGCCTGGGGTCCTGGCTGCGGCCGGCTCCTTCCACTGGCAGCCCCCGCTTTTGTGGGTGGGCCTGGGCCTGGAGCCGGCTCCCCCCAACCGGCAGCTCCCGTTTCCAGGGCCGGGGCTGGAGTCAGCTTCCTGCTGGCAGCCTCAGTCTCTCTGCCCGGGCTGTCTCCCTGGGGGTGTGGAGCGGCCCGCCTCTCCTCCATCATGGGGGGGTGGGGCCCCGCCTAGGCCAGTTGGCCCTGGGCCCCGCTTCCCCCCACGGGACAGCGCTGCCAGTGAACAGAGCATGCCTCCTTCCTGGGCCAATGTCTCTATAGGAATTACACTACTGTCTAAAAAGCTAACTATATACACTAACTACAAAAACTATATTACAACTGCTTCTGAAAGGCAATCTAGAGCACTTGCGCGTGCAAGCCAGAGAGTTCCAGTAACTATGACAGGCGGGAAGAAGGAACTGAAAGGATTCAGGACCAATGGCACCTCTTATACCGGCATACAAGCACCGGGCTCTATGGGGTGACAGCTATGGGGTATACAGTCCTATACAGCTGTAGATATTGCTAAGGCAAAATAAAAATCTGGTAGCTGGACACACATCTACAATGGAATCAACATGAACAAGCACTCGAAGAATTAATAGACAGCAGGTTTAAAACCAACAAAAAGATTTACTTCTCACAATACATGGTCAAAGTGTTTGTTGCCAGGGGATGTTGTGAAGGCCAAAAGCATACCTAATTTTAGAAAAACAAACAAGTAGTTTGGTGGCACTTCTAAAGACTAACATATTTATTTATCACATGAGCTTTTGAGAGAGAAAATCCCACTTCATCAGAGCCACCAGACTTCTTGTTTGTTCTGCTGAACTAGACTAACACAGCTACCCCTTTGGAACTAGGATTAGAAGGATCCATCAGGAAAGCAATCCCATGCTCCAGGTGTTTCTAAACCACTGACTGCCAGAAGCTGGGTCTAGACTAAAAGGAATGGATCACTTGATAAATTGTCCTGTTCTGTTCATTCCATCTAAATCAGCTAACATGTCTCACAGCTGCAAATTATTTCCTCCGAGTTTTTTCAAAAGGAAGTATAAAATTGAAACTCTCTGGAGTAGAATATGAACTATAATACAGAAGGGCTGCTTTGATGATTCAGACAGCAGATAAGTAAAGGCTCCATTATCTTTGGATAGGGAAATTCAGTAGCTGTGCTACATCATTTCATCTTACTACATCATTTCACGTATGGATAATAATAATCACCTTATCAAGTTCTTGTGTTTGTAACAGCATGTATTGTATTGTTTTCAGGCAAGCATATCTATAATGTTTGGGTGAAGGTGGATTTAACAGTTCCTATGAAAATATTTGGACTGACTAAGCATGACATGCATTCTTTCCATTTGGAAGACAAATTAAATAATATGAAAATTAAAAACAAAACAATTGCTATAAAGTGAGCTCTAAGCAGTACAGTAATTACAAACTGAAATGACTTTCACTTCTAAATGGATACATAAATATAAATAATATTGAAAACAGGAACCCAATTCTGTAATCCTTACTCATGCAATATTATCCACTTGGAACAATGAAGAGTTTTGCCTGAACAGAGATTGCAGGAGCTGACACCTAGTTTAGAAGAGAATATCTAAAAATGCTAACAATGAACTGGTGTAAATCACCCAGCAAGTATTCATTTTTTCATTTTGTTTTGTTTCCCTTTTTTATTTTTTTTTATTTTTACACAATTCAGTTACAAGTATGTTTAAATATGATTTCTGTATTATCCAGTTTTGCTTTAACCTTAAACAGCCATCTCACAAGTATGACTCACATCTACAGGCTTGCCATCTGCAGCTCGAGTAGCAATGGAAGTCCTTCCTTGAAAGTCAATAGAGTCCTTTTCACCAGTCTGCCATCTCTCAATTAAGTTACAATCCACATAGAGGGAAACGATCCTTGATTGGACACTAATGGCAAGCTTATGCCACTGCCGATCAAAGAGAGGATAGATTTCTCGATTTTTAAATGTATGGTGCAACACATTTCCTTGAGCAGATTCGGCCATATACTCAACAACTTTCTTTGAACCATCAACTATGACAGAAACCTAAAGGGAAAAAAAGCATAAATGTTAAAAATCCAGAATAAGTCAAAATTACAAGCAAACATGGACTGCAGATAAACTAGGAAGAAAAATAAGTGAAGAACATAATAGCATAGACTAGGCAGGAATCATGAAATATTCTCTCATGTAACTTTTTCAGTGCACATCTCTCTTAAATTGTGACACACCAACCACTCAAATTATTACTGGAGAAATTTTGCTGAAACTCGGTATTTTCTGTGATTTGAATATTGATGACCAGGCTATTTCAGAACACAAGATGAGTCTTATGTAAATTAGATCTGAATCCTTGGGCGAAAGACACACTAAACTATATCTATCCTGCTCCAACAGAAAACTAAGAGAAAAATAAAATGTATTCTCACCTGTGGAGTATTATACTGATTTAAAATTTGCCATATGTGCCAACGTTCCTTTCTGGTGTTTCGTCTTACACGGAATGTGGCAATTAAAGAGTATTCTTCAGGAAGTCCATTTGGAAACACTTGCCTATTGGGTGGGGAGAGGAAGAAAAGGTTCCTTTTATTCTGATATATGAAAGGAATGTGGGGCAAGGAAACTAAGGGTACAGCAGATATATGTTTAACACACAGGATCAAATTGTGACCTCATGAAACCCTATTGACACCAAGGGTGACAACTAGTAAGCCTTTGGATTTTGAAACTGAAAAGATACTATGCTGCAAACAATTAAGTTTCCAATACTGAAGAAATAAGTTTTAAATAGTTTAGACAGATGTAAACAGCACATACATACATAACAAAGCTGCACTAACATCTTGTATGTTTCCTTACTCTGGTAAACAATATTTGTCAAATGAAAAAATATCAGGGATGTCCACCTGGAATTACAGATCATCCAGAAACAAACACTTCCCTCACCAGAATGCATGGAACCTAATAATCTGATAAAGCAAACAAGTGTCCTTTTTTTACCCTCCCATGATCATGCAATGTAAATGGTTTAATTTTATATCACTGTAGATTTTAGTACAATTATACACTGGTGCACAGCCTTTGCAATCCCAAAGAAATTGTGATCTCCTATTGTAACAGAAATGAGATATCCTCCAACATTATTGCAGTGGACTTAAGTTATGCAGTTCTAGTAAGAAAATAAACTAATATATGCATAAAGCCCATGACTACTTACCACTGGAGGAAAATTACATAGAAGTTTTGCCATCAGTTCAAAAAGGGACAAGAACAAGAATACTCCAAATATTTCAAAGTTTGCAGTGTAGCCATCACACATGTAAATATTCAATGATACCCTGCCAGGTTTGTCTTAAATGAGCAATTTAAATAAATGAATAGCTCTGTAGAGAAGTCAAAAATTCAATGTGATGAATCTTAAGGATGATGAGAGAAGAGCCTAAAAGAGAGATGTGTTTTGAGAAAAGTAACGGGAGCAAGTGGAAGATCAAGATAGCATATAGTATGATCCATTAATGTGTATGGTTAATGCTAGTTGGAAAACCTTTATTCTCTTGGTCTTCTGAATTTCCAAGCATTTTCAATCTATAATTTATTTATACTTTTACTTTTTAATTATAATTTTCAGTTAGATATTTAATGGAAGTTTTATTTAAAACCAAATAGACCTTTTAACATCAAGCTTGTGCATTTGGTGCTTTTTGTGGGAAAATACATATTCTGCAGTCTGTTTCAGATTAAGCACTTTTGAAGATTCTGAAATGTGAAGGGTTTTCAAATGTTATGAATGATTGATTGTTTGTTAAGAATGGGGTATGCCGAGGATCGACACTGTTTTGCTGTTGTTTCTGTAGTTTTTATGGAGTGATTTTAATAATCTGCCTGGTCACCTACCGTCTTTGGACAGGTATTCTTTTGGGTTTCATGTGAAATAAACCATTTAAGAATTTTTTAAAAATAAGGGTTTTTTTTTTTTTGGATGTCTTGATTCTGAAGTGAGATTAAAAAAGAGCAACTATTTATGTTTTGAGAGGCTTCCTGTGGCCTCCTATTATAAAAGGCAGTTATGCTGCAATATTCTTGTGTTCCCAAAGGTGAGTTAGGTCAAGCACACATCAAGAGAGAAAGGCACAGTTTCCAAGAAGGTTGGGAATATGAATCACGTATTTGTATGTTCCCAGTAAGAAAAAAGTAAAGTGATGCCTCAGTCCATTAGAGTTAGATTTTTCATGCACTTGCAAGTCTAAACAATACACAAGAGCCTCTTTAGATGAGCAATACATTATTTTAAGAGGTTGTATTGATTATGTTTTACAGTGAAAGGTAAGACAATTAGGATCTGCGGTAGATCCTATAACCCACACAGCACATGCATAGGAGTGTTTTGACAGTTTGTTTTCCTAAATTGCCTATCATCATGATATTTGAAGACCTTATCAGAGAGACATAGGAGGATTTTTAGCTACTGAGATAACTGAATCAGATCAGCAAGTATTTCTTGAGGAAGAAGAGTGTCATCAGAAAGTTTTCACCAGTCAGATGGGGAAGAAGGGCACTGAATGTTTAGGAAACTCTGAAGACCATGGAGTGTGGGAAAGAAGGAAAGAGAAGTATCTTTAAGCTATATTATGGAGAAGCTGATGGGCACTTTCTTCATATTACCATGAAGAAACAACAGTTCTGTGATTGACTCATTAGCCCCAAGAAGCGCCAAGGTAACTTTTGGTGCTGCCTAAATAAATAACATTTATTTTTTGAAATTTTGAAAGTTTACCTAAGATTTATGATAAAGGAGAGCAGTACCTGTCCATGTAACGTGCATAACACAAACACACTTCTCTTTTTCTTTACTCTATGAGACAGTTTGGGAAACAGAATAAGAGTTCAGATATAAAGGATTTGCTCTTGCTTTCCTAGTCACTGAGCTGGAAAAGTGATAATGGAGAACATTTCAGAGTAAATGAAAAAAAGCACACTGTCAAAATTCATTCCTAGTGTAACTCCATTGATTTAAATGGTGTTAGAGCAGGAATTAATTAACCACAATCTATAAATTATGCTTTATATGATCTTCTGATAATGCTGGAAATGTTGTGAAGAATTTCAAATTTCTAACTGAGATTCCCACTAGAAGGAAACTCACAATAGACTGGTGAGTCAATAGACCTACATAAATGAAGCTATTGATTCACTGATTTGCCACATTTATAAGCCAAAAAACACAACAATTACTCTCTCTTCATTCTTTATCACATGGAAAGACAGGCCAGTGTAAAACTATACTTTTATAGTTATCCCTATTACAGCTAAAAAGTGACAATTTTCTCATTTGCAAATGCTAGAGGTCTAAATACAAAGATGGGGAACTTGAGTGCCTCTTATTTCATGAGGCTATAGATATGACAGGCATCAAAGAAATTTGGTGTAATGAGGACAATCAATGGAACACAGTCTTACCACGGTACAAAATATGATGGAAGGACAGAACAGGTCATGCTGATGACGTAATGGCAAATGAAATAAAAATCTTAACTGAACCAAATTGTACTATAGACTTTCTGTGGACAGTAATTCCACGCTTGAATAGCAAGACTTTAGAGTAGGGTTATACTACTAACCACCCAACCAGGATGTTGATAGTAACTATGAAATGCTCAGTGAGATTAGAGGGGCGATACATAGGATCAGGTCAGGCTGTAACAGCAAATCAGAGTCGTTGTTAACATTCAAACAGTGGGGAACAGCACAGAGGAAGGTAAAGTCAAATCACCTGTTGTAATGAGAAAAAAATCTGTAGTTCTTGTTTAACCATGAGGAAACAGAGATTTCAACAATTTCCACTCTACAATCAAACTTCTCCTGGAACACTCCACGCAGGAGATTCGCTTTCTGGACACTATAGTGCAAATTACTGATGGACACATAAACACCACCCTATACCGTAAACCTACTGATCACTATAGTTACCTTTTACCTACATACCTGGAGCTTTCATCCAAGACAAACCACTCGAGCCACTGTCTACAGCCAAGACCTAAGATATAATCGCATTTGCTCTGATCCTTCGGACAGACACAGACACGTTCAGGACCTCTATCTCTACTACAGGAGAAGCCCAAGGAAGAAAACAATGCAACGCCACTGGTCAACACCTACAACCCCCACGTCAGACCTCTACAGCACATCATCAAGGATCTACAGCCTATTCTAGAAGATGATCCCTCACTCTCTCAAGTCTTGGGAGACAGATTTCTCCTCCCTTACAGACAGCTCCCCAACCTTAAACAGATACTCACCAGCAACTACAGACCAAACAACAGAAACAAAACAGGAACATATCCCTTCAACAAACCATGTTGCCAACTTTGCCCACATAGCTGCATAAAAGACATCATCACAGGACCTAATCAAGACTGCTACTCCATCAAGGGCTCACTCACCTGCTCATCAACCAATGTGATTTATGCCATCATGTGCCAGCAATGTTCCCCTGCCTTATACATTGGACAAACAGGATAGTCTCTGCACAAAAGAATAAATGGACACATCTGACAAGAAATAACATTAAAAAACCAGGAGGGGAACACTTCAATCTCCCTGCTTATTCCATTGATGACTTGTTAACAGCTGTGCTGAAACAGATGAATAACAAACTGAAGTTTCAAAGAGAAACTGCAGCACTGGAATTTATATGTAAATTTGATTCTGTTTCCTCAGGGTTAAACAAGGACTACA
The DNA here is from genome assembly GCA_007922175.1 of Pelusios castaneus. Taxonomy (NCBI): domain Eukaryota; kingdom Metazoa; phylum Chordata; order Testudines; family Pelomedusidae; genus Pelusios; species Pelusios castaneus. Next base: position 3,162,373 of record ML685883.1, read on the forward strand.
GATTTTTTTCTCAATACAACAGGTGATTTGATGTCACCTTCCTCTATATGCTGTTCCCCAGTGTTTGAATCTTAACAACTACTCTGACTTGGCTTTTTTTGTTTGTTTGTTTTTTTATTGTTTACAGCCTGACCCAATCCTATGATTTACACTTCCCTGCATTTATGTACCTCCCATTCTGTAGGCTCTCCATCTTCAAAGCATCCGATGAAGTGGGATTTTCTCCCATGAAAGCTCATGCAATAAATAAATGTGTTAGTCTTTAAAATTGCTACATGATTCCTTTTTTGTTTTGCTGAACTAGACTAATATGGCTACCCCTTTGGATCTTGTAAACAAAAGGAAGTATTTCCTCAAACAACAAGTAGTCAATCTGTGGAACTCTTCGTCAGAGGACTTGTGAAGGCAGGGACTATAAAAGGATTCAAAAAAAGAACTAGAAAAATTCATGCCAGATATATCCATCAGTGGCTATTACCCAAGATGGACAGGGAGGACAAACCATGCTCTTAAGTGTCCTTAGTTTTGTTTGCCAGAAGCCTGGAAGAAGTCAACTGGAGATCAGTCTTTTGCGGGTTACCTGTTCTTATCATTCCCGCTGAAGTATATAACATTGGCCACTGCTGGAAGACAGGATACTGGGATAGACAGTCCAGTGGTCTGACCCACTATGGCTCTTTTTATGTTCTCACTATACACCATAGCTACTATATTCCAAAGACCTAATTTAACAAAAGGCATGCAGAGGAGTGTTTTTAATCTCTGATGGGAGGAAGAATATCCACGGTACAGCTAAATGAGCATTCTCTAATGACCAATTAATTAAAAATCATTAATGGATGCCTTGCAGGATGTGCTTTGCATTCCATGGTGAATTCTATAATGGAGGCATCTAGGAAATGGAGTCTTAGAACACTGGGATCCTCAAGAATGACTGAGTTTTGCCTATGTTTTATTGCTTTATTGATTCTAACTACGTATAACAGAATAAAAAGCAGCACCCCAGTTTAAAGAGTACCTAGACAAAGATGATTAATAAAGTATTTCTATACCAAAACAAAAAGAAATTATATCACCTTTGCTCAGAACCAAAAATAGCATGTATTATGGAGAGATTAATACAAGATTGATCTTACAGATGTCAAGACACACACCTGAAATCAGAGAATGCCATAACATTAATATGGGAAAAACAAATATTCTAATTTAGAACATTAGATCTAGACTTCAGAATCTCTTTCAAAGTTTAATATAGTGTTCCATTTGGGTGCACTTATGAGAGTGAGTGTATAAAAGGAATTACCCATGAAAAACCAAGGAGCTATCCATCATTTTTTTGCAGCAGTAAGGGAACGACACAACACTGCACACTGGTGATGTAACACTATGCTGTGTCTGTATACAGGGCAGTAACAATGGCATGACAGTGTCATCCAGTACATAAGCAGCACAGAGAAAATAGATGGAAAAAAGCTTGCACTCTATACTCCCTGAAGAACACAAAGGTATAAACACAAACAAAAACAACAATCCCCTCCTCCCCCCTCCAGCTAGGGAAGCAGCTTTAATCTACAGGTGTACATCACAATGTCTAAGCCAAAAACAGGGACAGAATGACAGGTTTGAACAGATTACTTGATGAGTTGCAGAACTATTTGGTCACAGACATTAAGTGCTGTGCAGGAACAATTGTGAAGACAACTAATGGAGAGGTCCACAAAAGGTTTATGGAGATCAAAAGAGAGGACCGGTCAGCTGCAATGCCAGTCACAATAATATCATCCTATGAACATCAGGTGTAAATGCAAATTCACAGTTCACCTTTAGTCCAAGTTTTCAATAGAACACAAGAAAATTGATGTATGGAGTACCATTGTATTCTCAAAACAAAGCCTGTCTTCGGTGCAGGCTGCTGAAAACAATAGGAGGAATCCAAACACATGAAATGATTGAACAGTCAGACACATGCCACATTGTCTGTGTGCATGTGAGGTATGCTGTAAATTACAAAAGCCACAGATGGCACAGAGAGAGGACATGAAAGAAATCACTGCATTCTCTCATACCATAATGTCACAAGCATCTACCTCAGTTACACTAAGCAGCATATGGGATGCATATCTATAGTTCAGACTCCTACATATTTTGAATATAGCACTGGTTGCAGTATCATCCAGGTACCTCCAGCCTGCCCACAAACACCCAGAATGTCCTCTCTGTGATGTCAGAGAGCTGTTACATATGTCAAAGGACACACATTCATATACACAGGAACATAAGAATAGCCATACTAAGTCAAATCAATGATTCATCTAGCCCAATATTATGTCTTGTGATGGTAGCCAGTGCCAGATGCTTCAGGGGGAGTGAAAGGAGCAAGGCATTTCTGAGTGATGCATTCCCTGTTGTCCAAACCAAATTTCTGGCAGTTGTTTATGGACACCCAGAGCACAGGGTTTTGTCCCTGAATATCTTAGTTATAGCCACTGATGGACCTATTCCCCATGAATTTACCTAAACCTCTAGCAATGAGTTCCACGGGCTCATTATGAATGTATGAACAAGTACTTTCATATGCTTGTTCTAAACCTGCTGCCTATTAATTTATGGGGCGACTTCTAGTTCCTATCTTATGTGAAAGGTAAATAACACTTCCTTATACACTAACTCTGTATCAGCCATGATTTTATAGACTTCTATTATATTCTTGGCAGTTGTCTCTTTTCTAAGCTAAACAGATCCAGTCTTTTTAATCTCTCCTCATACGGAACCTTCCATCCCCCTAATCATTTTAGTTACTCTTTTCTGCATCCTTCCCTATTCTAATATACATTTTGAAGAAGGGGAGACTAGAACTGAATGTAGTATTCAAGGGGGCATACCATGTGTGACCTTCCCCTCCGAGGATCTGGTCTGGGGTGCCGCTGTGTCTCCCCTATCACCCCCTTCTGGACCCTGACTTAACCTGCTTTGCCAGGTGGCCACCCACTCCTGGGTCAGCCACACCAGCCTCTTGCATGTAATTGGTCCCAGGCAGTAGATGCACGCTCTCCAGCCACTCAGGGAACGGTCCCCCAGTCAGCACTCCCAGCCCCTAGATGCCACACCAGGAACTTCCATCCTGCAGGGGGCCCTTCCCCAGTCACTGGAGGCTCACAGACTCCAGCTCACCAATTTATTAAAGAAACTGGAATGCATCCAATTGTTGCTCATTCACCCCCTCTAAAGTTCACACAGCTTTAGATACAACGAATACTAGTTTATTGATTAGAACATGATTTCAAGTGAATATATAGCAAATCAATGCACAATCATTTAATAAAGCACTCAGGAGTTAACCACTAGTAAATTAAAATATAAGATGCATTCTAACCTAAAGTTTACTGTTGTAGTCCATTCTTATCCAAAAGATTGGCTGATGGTGGTTTTCAGTCAGACTTTGCCCTTCTGGCCACGTGGATAGGTTCAGTCCCTTGGAATTATTTCAAGATGGGAGTTTTTCTGGCAAAAAGCCTCTAACAGTCCCAAGTGTGTGACTATCTCAAACGCCCTTTAAAACCCTCTTCCTGGGCTGGGGTGATCTTTTTCTCCCTGGCCCAAGCCTGCAGTTTGGATAGCCTTTGTGATGCATCCTTTCTGTTTATGTGCTTGGAGACAGCTCTGAGTGTCTGCCTGCCCCCTGAGCCATATGAAATACATGGGAACATGTTTCATATCAGTACACATACATGATGCTGCAGGAAAGATGACACCATAACAATAATGCAGAGCATGTTATAAACATTCAAAAAAGGAACCTTGCATGGCATATTTTGCACTGAACAACACAATTACACTGCCAAAGTGAACAGAAAAAGCTGCATAGATCATACCGCAGGGTGCATCCTATGACACTGTGGATTTATACAGTGGCATTATATTTTTTCTGTTTCATTATCTATTCCTTTCTTATAATTCCTAATATTCAGTTAGTTATTGTGCTTGCTGACATACATGGAATGGAAGTTTTCAGAGAACTATCCACAATGACTCCAAGAGCTCTTTCTTGAGAGATAACTAATTTAGACATCATCATTTTAATATGTATAATTGAGAATATTTTTTCCAATGTGTGATACTTTGCATTTGTCAACATTGAATTTCCTTTGCCTTTGTGTAGCCCAGTCATCCAGTGCAGTGATGTCCCTTTGTCACTCTTCCCAGTCATCTTTGGACTTACCTGTTTTGAGTAACTTGGTATAGCAATCTGAAAATTTTGCTACTTCACAGTCCACCCCCTTTTCCTGATAACTTATAAATATGTTGAACAGCACAGTACACAGTGCAGATCCTTGGAGGAAACTTGCTGTTCACCTCTCCCCATTGTGGAAGCTGACCATTTTTTCCTACTCTTTGTTTCCTATATTTTACCAGGCATGGATCCATGAGGGTGTCCGCAGCAGGTAAAGGATGGGAGAAGGAAGACTCTTGGAATCTTAAAAGTGGTGGCAAAAAATAAACTTTATTAATCTCCCTCTTTGGGGCACAAAGGGTTAACAGTTGCGCTGCTAGCTGAGCTAGACTCGGAAGTCAGCTTCACAAGTAACAGGAAAACCACAGATGATTATCCAACAGTTTGAACATACAATGACTTACACAGGAATAAAATTTTCAGAATAATCCCTCCTCTTGAACCCTCTCAATAGCTCGGAGACAAAATATAAAAAGACAGAATCCAATACATAAAACAATAAGCGTGACAATAATTCCCAGGGTTACTCCAATTGTAATACCTTCGGTTAAAACTGAGGTAGAAGCGTTATTCATATCCAACTATATACATTTTAAAGGGAAGGGAAACAACCGTGAGAAGTAAACGTGGGGGATAACTCGGGTTCACATATGTACCATGACTATCAGGCAGGTGACCAGCAACAGCATGATGTCTAAGACGGAGGTTGAAATCGACTCGGGCCGGCACTCTCGGGAGAACTCCTACTGCAGGGTGATCAGGCCTGGCAGTTAACTTGTGGAGACTCTCTTTGCTCCGTGCAGTATGGTGGCTTTTATGGCCTAGGCCACTTTCTGCCGAGATCTGTGATTGGCCAGATTTTGCTGCAGTAGGAAGGGGGACGAAAGGCTGCCCGGTTCCCCCTGTCCTTATTTGGGCAAAGGAATTTTCACCAGCTCTCTAGGTTCCGGGTCAGAGCCTTCTACGCCCCTGGGGGGGGGGGGGCAGAGCAGCCATGATTGACTTGCCCTCCAGATGCCCTCACATGGGCGAGGGTGATGACTCACTCCTTTGGGAGCTGGCTGAGAGCAAATCAGGGTCCGAATGAAACATGTGGATGATCACAAGCCTAGCAGTCATGAGTTACTCATGTGACCCGAGGAGAGTGTCTGGTAAACAACATCTTGTGACTTTATATCACAAGGGAGGTGGCGGCCATTTTATGGGGTACTCATAACAGCCCCTTAACAGAGGGGTCCTTTTCTCTTATCCCATGAATGCTTAGTTTGCTTAACAGTTTTTGATGAGGGGCTGTGATGAGTGTACCTAGCCTCTGTGGCTCCCCAACGGAGGTCCCCACAGTCCTACTACATTCTACCCCAGGAAAGAAACAGTAATGGTGCGTCCTCCAGGCTTGCCTAAATAGACCTCACAGAAGCAGCCAATAGGAACCCAGTAGGTTCAGCTAAAAGGCAATGTAGGGCCTTAATAAGTCAGTTCCTGGCTGGGACCAGTGGGGTAAGAAGTGTAAGAACTTGAAGGATAACCAGAGTTTGTTTCTGACTGTATTTGCTTAAACTGGGTTTGCCAGGAGAGAGAGGACTTAAGAACCTTAACCATGAGTTAGGGATGAAGCTAAAAGGGTGCAGGTAGGAAGAAGCCCAGGGAAGATGCAGCAACAAACTGAAATCAATCAGTGCATAACTACTGTATATAGGGTTTCTGGGTTACAACCTGGAGGATTGGACAAGTGCAGGTTTCCCTATAGGCATCTGTAACACTAGCCATAAGAAAGAAACAGAATTTATTTGAGAGCCTGAACAAAGGGTTAAACAAAAAGGGCCCAGAGCCAAGGCTGAAGACCCTAGTGAAGGAAATGGGGCTATTCAGGTATTGTAGTGTCTATTACCCTGGAAGATGTTCCTTTTGACTTCATGTCTTTGCTGGAGGCCCAAGTCTCAGAAGATCATCAGCAGCTTGGAAGAGGTGCCAGGGGAAGAAGAGCACTGCAGTACAACTCCCAGATGCTTGGAGGTGCTCAAGAGGTGACTTCCTTACAGGGACCTTGTCAAAAGTTTTTGGAAAATCCAAGTATGCTAATATTGACTGGATCACCCTTGTCAATAAGCTTATTGTCACACTCGAATTCAAATAATTGGTGAAGCTTGATTTCCTTTTACAAGAGCCATGTTGTCTCTGTCCCAACATATGTTTATTTATGTGTCTCATAATTCTGAAATTTGTTTGGTTGGGGTTTTTTTTTCAAACTATATTTTCAATCAATTTGCCAGGTCCTGAAATTAGGTTTACCAGCCTGTAATTTGCCAAGATCAACTCTGAAGTTTTTTTAAAAAGAACAAATAACCACGGACGCACAATCATAGCACCTGTGGACAACATTGGTTTGTGCAAGCAATTTCTGCTTTTAGTTCTATTTGCAGGAAGTTTTTATTAGAGCCTTTTGCAGCAATTCAATAAACATTGCTATGTTTTTTATGGGGCTGGGAGCAATAAGTGACTCCACCAACTACTGAGTACCCTTTTACAAAGTTCAGGGGGAGGGAATGGCTACCTGTATTTTTGCCTGAACTCTATATTTGAGCATACTATCCACTGGGATTTGGGACGATCGGGTACAAGTTCTGTAAGTTTCTGAAACTCATATCTCTACTGGATTTCTTATCTCTACTGTGCTTAAAGAGACCTGTGAATAAATTAAACTGTAATCACCATGCTATAGCCAGTCTTCAGAGCTATTTTTGTGAAGCAGAAGTAAGAGTTTCCCATATCAAATTTAGTAAGACAATCTTGTATTTACCTTTTGCTTTTTGCTTTAAAAAGCACTGATGGACAAGAAGCTGCTATTTTTAAATCTTACGAACTCTAATTCTTCCACACTGAATGAAACTGAATTAGAGTTTATGATGAACTTCCGTATTTACAAGTATCAATGGGGCCTCTGACTTGCTGAATATCTTCCAGGAAGAGAAAGATGATCTGAGTTACATTTCCTGAGAGTGAGGTGAGATATGCTTGGACTTTATGTCAAGACATTACTTTTCCAGCTGACATATCCCATCAGCTGTCATGTTACAAATAATTTGGTGACTGGAGCAAAGAGTCAGTTTGAACTGCTTTCCTATAGTGGGAGGTGATGAATTTAGTACCACATTGACTGAGACTCTGAAGTTTTATCCTTTTTGTATTTGCTGAGGGGACTCAAACTGAGACTAATTGTTAATGAGAAAAAGTTTGAAATACAAAACCTTATACTCTCATTTGCTCTCACTGTCAATGCTTACACATTAGTCTTTACTACATAGAAAAGAGTTTAGACAAAAACAAACAAACAAACCCCAAATTATTCTGAAGCATAACACAGAGTAGTATAACAAAAAGGAAGATAGCAGCAAATTGGAACCATCTATCAGCCAATACTTAGAATGGGTATTTTGAATGCTAATTGAAATAAAAGTTGTCTGTTGTCAGCTGTCTGTTACCTGAAATAACTTCCCAGATCCATCTTGCTCAAATCACATTATGATGAACTGTGTGGTTTCATGTTGCATCAGGCATCAAGTTGCATCATATAATGTCATATGAAAACAATTTAAGGGAAACTATTTATGCAGTTTAAGAATTATTAATGACTTAGACAGGGAATGGTACAACCAGTTCAGACAAAAGAACCAACTGAAAACTGCCCAAAATTCATTCCAAACGCTGTAGTGAAAATTCATTTAAAGTTTGGAAAACATGGTATTAACTTTTAAAACAATGTTTTGTATACTTCTCTACTTCTTGGCTTTCCCTTACTGTAAAGACTTAAACCATTATAGATGGGACGAGCAGCACCACCTCTTATTAAGCTTGAAGTATGAGCAGGGAGCTCACATGTATCTCCTTCACTGTTAATGATTCCCTATTGAGCCACCCAAGCCGCGTGGAGTGGGAAACAGTGACTCAAAGAGGCAGGAGCCAAACCTAGTGTATTGCAAAGAAGGGATAGGGGAATAGATATGGAAAGGAGCCTAGGTGATAGAGATTGGCAGGGAGTGAAGACTGAGATTGAGACTGCAAACCAGAGAGACAGAGATTGGGACTGCGTAAACAAGGAACTGGGAAGAGAGGAGGCATTTAGGGAAGGGAAATGAGATCTGATCAGAAGCCAGGGTGGGGATGGGCAAGGAAACCAGGACAACAAGCAGGGAAGGTGTGGACATTGCCTTGGATGAGAAGCTCATGGAGGAAAACTGGAATCTGGAGCTAGCAGGAAGATGAACAGAAACCTTGAATGGATCTAAAGATTCTACCTCTTTTTGACAGGGTACCTTCTCCATACTGGTCAGAATACTGAGGATGTGGGCTTAAGAAGCTAATTAATCAACTGGGGGTAGGTTAGCCCTAATTAGTTATTAAACCTGGATGAGGGGTAGGATTAGGAATTGTCCTAAAGAGCTGAGTAAGACTAGCTAGAGGAAACCCAGAAGAGGAGTTTCCACTTTGGGGGGGGGGGGGGGGAAGAGGGCAGGGTACCGCTTGAGAGAGGGAAGAGACCAGAAAGGACCAGACAGGTTCCCCAAGGATGATCTGGAAGACACCCTAGATCCAGAGTCTGGCTGAACCCCTCAGTAAGGGGAAGAGTATGCTGTTCCCTGGATCACTGGCAGAATGAGGGACAGAAGGACAATCTAGAGCCCCAAATGTTTGCCAGCTGAGCCCAGATGCACTGAAAGTTTGGTTTTAGATGCATTGCTGTAGGTCTTTGGTAAAGTCTTCCAGCCCCAGAAGGAGTAAGAGTCTGTAAAGTGGTCTTTAGAGGCTAGGACACCTCCTTTGGGGAATAGGCCAAAGGACAGAGGGAGAAACCAAGGCAAGTGTGCTGTAATATCAGACAGACAGACAGGAGAGGGAGTGCTGGGATATCTGCTTTGCTACACTTCTCCTGCCCCCAAGAAAGGGACTGTAGATTTCACTAATCAGAAAGCAGAGCTGCACACATTTTGTGATAACCTGAGAAAGACCCCCTTGATATAGTGTTATTGCTGGGGGGGGGGAGGAGGCAGCTCACAGGATTGATGTATTGAGCACAGGGGCATGAAGTTTTCTACCTATTCTCTTCAGGAAGTAAAAAGGATGAACATCCAGCTGTAACCCCTTCTCTTCGGAACCTAAGATTGTCTGTAGAAGAAATCCCTCCCTGCCTTAGCCACCCATCTTCCTGGGTAGTATCAGACACCGGATCAGGTATTGACAGCTTATTCTATTGTCATTGATGGAGAAGGAGCTGAAACCAAGAGAATATACCCAAAGAGAATGCACAAAAGGTGAAGATGCCAGCAGAATAAACTGACATGAGGAGCTTTAGCAGCTGTGGAAAAGGAGCCATGAAGAAACCATGACTTTTATAAAAGTTTTCATGAAATTATAAACCTGGTGTCCATTTTACAATTGAAGGCAAATTAAATAAAGTGCTCTACAACTTGTAAAACTGATAAAAAAAACAGTCCACTACAAAAGCTCTCAATGAGAATTAATGAATAAAACAAGTTTAAATATTTTCCATTGAGTCATCTGAATTGTGGTGGGAAGGAGATAGAGAATTTCAAAGACCAAAAATTACCATATTTAGACCTGTCTGAGTCAGCAGCCAAAGAAAGAATAGCTTAACACTGTAGAGATCAAATAAATGAGTTAGAAAAATTTGGACCGCATTTCTGGATACCTTTTGGATCAAATTACTGAGATGAAAGCAAGACCTCCATTCCCCCAAGCCTCTACTTCTTTTGCCTCCACTACCTTTCCTTTCACTCTTCTCCCTATTCATGTACATTTTATCCTATTTTATTACTACAACCCCATTTTAATGCGTTTGTTGTGTCTGGTCTTGCAGCTGTGATGAGTCATAAAACTGCATAATTGTATTGGAGATCCTGTGAAGGGTATGATATTTGCAAACTATATATATTTATACACACACAAATTTGAAATTAATCATTTTTTGTATCTTTTTGTCTATTTCTTCATGAAAATGAAAAAAATAGAAGTGAAAACCTATGGCTGTCAAAACTCTCCCAAATAATGTATCCAACTAACCTCAAACTCAGGAAAAGAAACATTAATACAGGCCAAGACTTCACAGACTTTTACATAGTTATGAACTTATTCTAGCAACTAGAGAAGCGATGTTCAAAAATGAGATTAAAATAGAAACCCTCTTACATCCTTACCAACTGAGTCATTAGTATGAGATTACAAATTTATTGGCATAATGGAGCATCCTGTTTAATGGAAATATTTGCCATGCACCAAACCTCTTTGTATTAATAAATTTTAAATGTGCCCATTAAATCCTGTATCATTTGGTATTAAATCATATATACAGGCACTATGTGGTAATGACACATAATGGAACACTGATTTATTTATTTAGTTTTAAGTAGCTGGGGGCTGAGGATGAACTCTTTTCTAGTTATTTCATTTTTAGCCAGGAAACATCAGATTGCCTACTGAAAAAGCCTGACTGATGGAAAAAATGCACTTGCAAACTTTTGATGATGTAATATAAAAAAATGACTGCTTAATGTCATCACTGATATGCAGCATAGTATAAATATCCTATACCAATAAGTTCAGAATATGCATGCACAAAGAAGGCTCTTTATAAAGTGAAATGATCAAGTCATTTCCTTAATTCAGACCGTGGTAAGGGCAAATAGCCTGCTCTCATGCGCTCCTACAAGGTAATTTCACCAATTGCTAATGGCACCTTTTACAGCATACATTCTTAATTCATAATTTAAAAAAATATTAATGAAAACATAGAAAACATCTGATAGCAGAAACAAGACCTATATGAATTATAACTAAATTAGTTTAATTTAAGACATTTCAAAGATATGATATCAAATCTAACTGCAATGACAAGTTTTAGTATGATAGAAATAAAAGCAGATTAGTACAAATCCCAAAAATATGATTCATATAAATAATGCTCACAGATCCTTAACTAGAGCAGTGCTTCTGGGCATTGCTGTAGCACTTAAATATTTCAAGAATTTCAGCCAGCTACTGAATCATGACCTTCCTTTCCTGAAATCGTATCAGTTATCCTGAAGCAATTTTAAAAAAATGTTCCTAACACATTCACAACCTAAGTAAAGCTAATAGGTACCTAATTTCCTGGTAGCATCTCTGTCTACACATACTTTTATAAATAAATATCTTAAGCTACCACTTTACAACTTCAAGAAGCTCCTTCTAAAAGTTAACTCTTATAGGTATAAGCTAACAGTTTCATGATGTCTGATTTTCATCAAGTAAATCTGGATGTTGAATGATTCCTGTTGCCTAATCAATTTTCAGACAGTCTGACCTTCTCGTAGGAACTTTTGATGTCACCAGTTTTATTTCTCCTATATATTTTCTATATAAAACATTTGCTGAAAATTCCTACTATGGAATTTTCTTATACTGTCTCTGGTCCACCTGGCTAACCGTAAGCATTTAACTCCACATAAACAGTTGTCCAGCATTCATATAGAGTTCAAACTTGCAGTACTAAGTAGTCTTAATTCCCATTGCCTTTAACCTCACAGGACATGCCTCAAGAAAACAAATCCATACTTAAATTGTTCTCAGATTTTTTTCCTTTTAAACTTATATTGTTATAAATGTTTAACTTTGTAACTGTTGGCTAATAGATGTTATTTATTATTTGTATTAAAATAGAACTTAGGAGTCCAAGTCATTGACAAGAAGCCCATTCTCCTAAGTCCTGTACAACCATAACAAGAAGACAGTCCCCACTTCAAAGAGTTTACAATCCAAGTATGAGACAAGAGACAACATATGGGAAGACGAGGGTACAAGGAAAAATTGAAACAACATTAGTCAAGATGTTAGGCAGTGAACTTTGCACAGCTGCAAACTAACCATTGTCAATTTTTTTGTGGTCATCATGAGGTTTTAAACAAAGATACTGAGTTAGTTTTGTGGATGGTTATGGGGAGCTTCTCCCAAACATGAGGGGTAGCACACACGGAAAGTGTGAATGTGCTTGTTTGAAAAAGTGGGCATTGGAGGTTGACATCATGAGCTAACAGGAGGTGGGACTAAACTTTCTGATGTCAATAGGAACTGCCATACTGGATCAAACCAGAGGTACATCTAGCACAGAATTCTGTCTTCTGACAGCGGCTAATGCCAGGTGCATCAGAAAAAATGAACACAATGGGCAATCAAATTATATAGTCCATTCCTGATCGTCCACACTCAGCTTCTGGCAAACAGAGGTTAGGGACACTCAGAGCCTGGGATTGCTTCCATGACCATCCTGGCTAATAGCCATTGATGGACCTATTCTCCATGAACTTATTTAGTTCTTCTTTAAACCTTGTTATAGTTCTGGCCTTCACAACATCCCCAGGCAATAATTTCCATAGGCTGATTGTGTGCTGTGTGAGGAAATGTTCCTTTTGTTGGTTGTAAACCTGCTGCCTATTAATTTCATTGGCTAACCGATGGTGCTTGTGTTATGTGAAAAAGTAAATAGCATTTCCTTATTCATTTTCCCAACAGTCAAGGTTTTATAGACCTCTATCATAACCCCCCTTAGTCGTCTCTTTTCCAAGTTGAAAAGTCCCAGCCCTTCTAATCTCTCCTCAAAGAGAAGCTGTTCCAAACCCTTATCTATTTCTGGTACCCTTTTCTATATCTTTTCTAATCTAATATATTTTTGGAGATGGGCTAACCAGACCTACAAGCAGTACCCAAGATCTGGATGTACCATGGATTTATATAGGGGCATTACGATATTTTCTATCCTATTATCCATCATTTTCCTAACACTTCCTAAGATTCTGTTAACTTTTTTGACTGCCACTGCACACTGAGTGTATGTTTTCAGAGAATTATCCACAATGACGCCGAGATCTCTTTCTTGAGTGGTAACAGCTAATTTAGACACCATCATTTTCTATGTATATCTGGGATTCTGTTTGCCAATGTGTATTATTTTGCATTTATTAACATTGAATTTCATCTGTCATTGTGTTGCCCAGTCATCCAGTTTTGTGAGATCTCTTTGTAACTATTCACAGTAAGCTTTGGATATAACTATCTTGAGTAATTTTGTATCATCTTCCAAAGGGGTAGCCACGTTAGTCTAGTTCAGCAAAACAAACAAGGAGTCCTGGGGGGGGGGGGGGGGGAAAACACACTGGCGAAAAGGGGGAAGAGGAATGACAGTTTTAGCTCTGTGGATAGACAAAAAAGGCCAAATATTGGAAATGTTATGTAGAAACAATCTGCAAAACTTTGATATAGCCTAGATTGGAAGACTACAGAGAGGTCCAAATCAAAGATGATGCTCAGGTTAAGCACCTTAGTGACAGGGAGGATGGTGGGATTGTCCACAGTTACCAAGAAAGGAGATTGTGGGGAGGGAAGATGAAAAGATCTGTTTTAGGTGTTGTCAAAGCGACAGAGTATTTTAGTTGGGACAGAAAAAGACCGATCTGGAATAAACGGTAGATCAGTGAATCGTCTGCCTAGAAATGGTAACTGAATTTGTGTTTGCAGCTGAGATTATCCAGAGCTGATGTACAGAGGGAGAAGAAAAGAAGGCTAAAGAAAGAATCCTGTGGAACCCTCACAGAAAGCTGTAGAGGGGAAAAGGATACACTGAATGAGTGACTAAAAAGGTAGAAGGAAAACCAGGTGAACACAGAGCTCATAAAAGTGAAAGACTGGCAGCATTGATGAAAGCCAGATAAAATCATATGTAAATTATTGCATGACATTTCATCAATGCACTACTGTTCTGGTTTGCATTCTGCCTCTGCTATTCTACTTTTTAATCTCTTCAGAGAAAGATCATAATTCATATCTAGTTGCAGTACAAAGCACCAAATTGTGGGAAGATTTTGGTACGTGGTGAAGACCATAAGAGAATAGGCTGAAACAACCCAACTCATTAAACTTGTGATCTGAGTGAATCTGGAATCTAGGACTATAGAATAAAAAACTAGTACATTTATCATCTTGTTTGTACAATACTAAAGAATTGTTATGTTTGAATATTAATCTCCATTGATCATGAAAATACTTTGTAGTAGAATGATAAAACTTACAAAGAGCTAACCATAAATGAGTTCAAAAAGCTTTTCTAATTGTCTAACAATGAATGAAGCTCGGCATGGACTGTATCAAGTGAGTACACATCTTTTCATTAGTGATTGTAGTGAAGGAGTGTGGCCCCCCTCGGAGGTAGACAGCCTGGGCCCATTTGCCCCTGGGTGGGTGCAGCCAGAGGCGGCCTGTCCGTCAGACCGGCAGCAGGTGGGTGGGACAGAAGTACAAAAGGGAAGGCTGGGTGCTCAGTTAGAGGGAGGCAGCCGAAGGGGAAGGATGTTTCTCTGCTCCCTTCCCAGCACCAGCCCGACCACTGTCCGGCCGAAGACCTGCCTGCAGCTTGGGGCCCCGACGGCCGACTGGATCCCGCCGGGACTGCTGGTCGAAGCCTGCGGCACAGTAGCTTGAACCCGGGGGAATTCCTGGATCTGCCCATACCCCCGAGGACCACCGATCTGTTGGATCCCGGCCCCGCACCATCAACCAGGGACTTGGAAGAGCTCCCCCTGGCCAGCGAGGATGCTTTGACCACGGAGGCCGGCTGTGACCTCGAGGAATTGCCCTTGGCTGACAACACTGAGGGACTTTGCAACCTTCCGCTGGGCGACTACCCCAAGGACGACGGTGACGAGGGCCCAGAGCAGGTACCAGCTGGGGTGGGGGCAGGAAGTGGCTCAGGGGACTTGGAGTCCTGTCCCGACTCAGTTAGGCCTGAGCCAAAGTTGGCGTGCCGTGGTGGGGATCCCGCCGGGCCCATGGTAGACCCCTCTGCCACGGACAGGGACCTGGGCTGGGATGCAGTGGAGTCGGGTGGGCCTGCGTCCCCCTGCCTCACCCCTCCTAGAACCCAACTAGGAGCCTCTGCCTGCCCCGAGTCGTGCCTTCCCGCCGTGAAGACTTAGGAGCTGGCTTGCTTCCCTACTTGCCCCGCCCGAAGGGTCAGAGACAGTTTAGTGAGCTGCCCGCATTGCCTGAAGGCTTGAGGCAGCCCCGCTTACCCGTCTGCCTGGAAACCAGTGGCAGAGGGACTGAGAGAGAGGCCAGACGCCTAACCCCGCGGAAGATGGGTGGCCGGGCTTACAGTGGTGAACCATGCATCTTACTCATTGTACTTGCCAATAAGGCTGACCATTGAAATTTGATTCTCAACTATTTCTACCAGACACTCCTGTGCATCACAGCACATTGAAAGAAAACAAGTTTCGTTTTGGAGGGCACATCTCAAAGTATCAATATTTAAATAATATTCCAGATATTAATTCAACAGAAGAAAAATTATTTGCATAGAGTTTATTAAAGCAAAGTAATTGCCCCAGGTACAAAGTTGTTGGGACAACATACAATATTAGGAGACGTTTTGTATGTTTCCAAAAACTTGGTCAAATTGAAGTCTGGCATTTCTATGATAGAATTTTGGAGCTGAGAAGGAAAGAAGATAGAGATATTCTAGCCGGAGGCAGAGTTTTGCAATTTCCATTAAGAGTACAAAGCTACATTTCTCTGGTACAAGTTTCACTGCAACATCAAAAGACATTGGCTGGTTCAACTAATTGCAGCATGCAAGAATAGGATAGTATTCTTTTTGAGTAGCTTGTGAGCACTCCAGTGGTGTTCATTGTTTTCTGTGTTTTAGATGCCACCAATAATCATTCAGAACAGCAGTGTGCATTAAACTAGGCCTTGCATGTTTCCATACAGTTACTAAACATGATGTGGGAGTCAAATGTGCCCAAGCTGTGTCTTCATACTATTTTTGTTCTGTAATCAACAAGACAACACTAATCCTAACAAATGTAACAAACAAACAAATCATTTTATCCATTTTCCTGTCCTTAATTGATCTAAGAAATTAAAATTGTTGTAACTGTCTTCCTTTGTAACTGATTCAAATTAGAGGGCCAAAAGAAATCGGATATGGTTCAACAAGAACAAGTGCAGGACTCTGCACTTAGGATGAAAGTATCCCATGCAATGCTACAGACTGGGGACTGACTGACAGGCAACGGTTTGGCAGAAAAGGAACTGGGGATTACAATGGACAAGATGATGAATATGAGTCAACAGTGTGCCTTATTGCCAAGAAGGCTAATGGCATATTGGACTGCATTAGTAGGAGTACTGCCAGCAGATGGAGGGAAGTGATTATTCTCCTCTATTTGGCACTGATGAGGCCTCATCTGGAATACTGTGTCCAGTTTTCCCACCCCTACTCCCCACTATAGAAAGGATGTGGACAAATTAGAAAGGGTCCAGCAGAGGGCAACAAAAATTATTCAGGGGCTGGAGCACATGACTTGTGAAGAGAGACTGAGGGAACTAGGCTTGCTTAGTCTGCAGAAGAAAAGAATAAGGGAGGATTTGATAGTGGCCATTAACTATCTGAAAAAGGGCTCCAGGGAGGATGGAGCTGGGCTATTTTCAGTGATAATAGATGACAGAACTTGGAGCAATAGTCTCAAGTTGCAGTGAGGAAGATCTAGGTTGGATATTAGGAAAAGCTTTTTCCACTAGGAGGGTGGTGAAGTACTGGAATAGGTTCTAGAAAGGGGGTGGAATCTCCATCCTTAGTAGGTTTTAAGGTGCATCTTAACAAAGCTCTGGCTGGGATGATTTAGTTGGGGTTGGTCCTACCTGATTTCAGTGAAAATATTAAAGCTAGGTCTGCAACAAAAGGTTAAGTGTGGCTTTTCACTGATTTTTACATGCATATTGCATTTTTACTAACAAAGAAAACATGAAATAAAAACTGGGATAATATATTTGTTTAGACTAGAAATAAAGGTTCACCTCTGGCAATGGAATATCCTCAAACCTTCATAATGAAATAATGGTCACAGTTGGGGTGACCCAAAATATATTTTATCCCCTATGACCAATCAAAGCCCAATTCCTTATTCAAACCTCAGACAAAATATGGGAGTAGAACAGGAGGCTTGTAAAATTAAAAAAGTCAAATAGGAGGGATTAGCACAGAGTTCGGACAGAGACATCCATTAGGGGAGGATTTATAAAAGGGCATACTCTATATCCTAGTAAAGAAGAGAGGACAGAAATTGCTAAAGTACAGGAAAGAACTGAAGAGAAGCAGACAAATGAAAAAGAGTCTCATTCAATTACATGACATGAAAGCAGACAATTAAATAATGACAAAATTTTAAATGCTTGTATACACATGCAATAAGCCTAAATACTAAAACAGATGAACCAGAGTGCCTGATATTAATATGATAGGTATCACCTTCATGGAATGATGATAAGCAGTGGAACATGGTAATACCAGGATACAAAATATATAGACATGAAAGGATAGGTCACACAGCTAGGAGTGTGGCTCTAGATGTGAAAGGCGTCAGAGTCAAATATAGTAAGAATTTTAAATTAATCAAACAGTAGAACAAAAACTCTATGACTAGAAACTGCATGGTTGAACGATAAGTATATGGCAGAAGGAATGTACTACCAATCACTTAACCAGGATGGTGATGGTGACTGTGAAATACTGAGGAAGCTACTAAAACAGAAAAACCAGTAATTATGGGGGTAATCAATTATTCCAATATTGACTGGGAACATGTCACCTCAGGATGAGATGCAGAGATTAAGTTTCTAGACAACATAACACCTGCTTCTTGGAACATATAATGCTGGAACTCACAAAGGGAGAGGCAATTCTTGATTTACCCTCAAGTAGCATATTGGATCTAGTCCAAACTGAACTGCTCGGTAACAGCAACCATAATTTAATTCAATTTAACACTGCTGTAGGGGGCAAAACATGAAAAAAAAAACCCCACCACTGTAGCATTTAACTTCAAAAAGGGAACTACACAAAAATGAGAAAGCCTAGTTAAATGAAAATTAAAAGGAACAACCACAAGAGTAAAATGTCTGAAAGCTTCATGGAAACTTTAAAAAGACACCATAACAGAGGTTCATACTACATGCATAGCCCCATTCCTTCAAGTAAAAGGACCAAAAAAAAATGCTGTCATTTGTGTGAGTAAAACACACAAAGAAAAAAAACATACATTTTAAGAATTGGAAGTCAAATCCTACCATAGAAAGTAGAAACGAACAAACTCTGGCAAGTCAAGGGTACAAGTATAATTAAACAGGCCAAAACACAATGTGAAGAGCAACTAGACCAGTGGTCTTCAACCTGGGCAATATCGCCTACTAGTGGGCGTTCTGTGATTTTTGGTGGGTGCTACAATTAATTTAACAATGGCAATTTATAAAAAGTAACAATTTATGTAGGTGGGCGGTAAATTTACTGCAAATGTGAAAATATTGAAAAACTGGGCGCTGATCAAAAAAAAAAAGGTTGCAGACCACTGAACTAGACACAGAAACTAAGAGCAACTTTTTTTTTCTAAAGTACATGAAAAGCAGGAAGCCCACCAAACAACCAGCGGGGTCACTGGATAGCTGAAGTGCTGAAGGAGCTCTCAGTGAAGACAAGGTTACTGTGTATAAGCCAAATGAATTCTTTGTATCTGTCTTCACTGCAGAGGATAAGGGAGATTCCCACACCCAAGCCATTCTTTTTAGGTGACAACTCTGAGGAACTCTCTGGTGCCAGGAGAGGTGGTTTTGGAATAAAAAAAAAACAGTAATAATTGGACTAGATGGTGTTCACCCAAGAGTTCTGAAGGAACTCAAATATGAAATTGCACATTTAGTAATTTTGCTATGTTATTTATTGTTTAAATCAGCTTCTATACCAGATGACTGGCAGATAGTAACATGATGCCAATTTTTCCAAAGGGCACCAGAGGCAGTTACAGGCCAGTATGCCTAATTTCAGAACTAGGCAAAGTGCTTAAAACTATAGTAAATAACAGGCACAGCCTCACCAATCTATTAGAATTATTTAAGGAGGTCAACTAGCATGTGGATAAGGTTGATCCAGTGGACATAGCATACTTGGACTTTCAGAAAGCCTTTGAGAAGGTCCCTCAGCAAACATGACATAAGAGGGAAGATGCTCCCCTGGATCAGTAACTGGTTAAAAGACAGGACACAAAGAGTAAAAATAAATAGTCAGTTTTCACAGAGGAGAGAGAGAAATAGCAGGATCACATACAGAACTATATTTGGACCAGTACTGTTCAGCATATTCATAAACTATCTTGAAAAAGGGATAAACAGCAAGGTGGCAAATCACAGAATCATAGAATCTTAGGGTTGAAAGGGACCTCATGAGGTCATCTAGTCCATCCCCTGTTAAAAACAGGACCATTCCCACTAAATTATCCCAGCCAAAGTTTTGTCTAACCAGGCCTTAAATGTTTCCAAAGATGGAGATTCCACCACCTCCACAATGCTTCACCACCCACCTAGTGAGAAAGTTTTTCTTAATATCCAGCCTCGACCTCCCCAGACAATACTAAATTACTCAAGATAGTTAAGCCCAAAGCCATCTGTGTAGAGTTACAAAAAGATCTCACAAAATTGGGTAACTGAGCAACAAACTGGCAGATGAAATTCAATAATGATAAATGCAAAGTAATGCACATTGGAAAACGTAATCCCAACTACACACAGAAATGATGGTGTCTAAATTTGCTGTTACCATTCATGAAAGATTTTGGAACTATCATGGACAAGTCTCTGGAAACATCTTCTCAGTGTGCATCAGCAGTTAAAAATACTAACACAAAAGTTAGGAAAGAGATAGATAAAATAGAAAATATCATAATGCCACTATTATTCCTGGTACACATGGACTTTAGAATAATACATGCAATTTGGGTCACCCAAGATAAAAAATACCTATAAAAATTGGAAAAAGTATAGAGAAGGGCACTGAAAATTATTAGGCGGGGGGTTGGGGGGAAGGACAGCTTCCACATGAGGGGAGAATAAAGAACAAGGACAAGCTATTCATCTTAGAAAAGGTGACTGGGCGGTGTGGGAGGATATACCAGAGGTCTGTAAAATCATGAATGGTGTAGAGAAAGTAAAGAGGGCAGTGTTATTTACTCATAACACAAGAACAAGGCATTACTCAGTGAAATTAATTGGCAGGAGGTTTAAAACAAACATAAGAAAGTAATTCTTTACATACAGAGTCAACCTGTGGAACTCACCACTAGGGGAGGCATTCCTGGTGACCCCAAAAGGAGCCGTTCTGGACAGTTTCTTTCCACAAGCAGCTCCTTTCAGCGGCATGCCTGGGAAGTGCTTCCTCCTTCCCCCCGCACACCCACACTCCAGCTGTGGCCACTGCTGAATTTTTGGGCACCCATCGCTTTTTCTTGGCAGACGGAGTCGCTGGCACCAGATGAAGGTCAGGGAGGAGGGATGGCATGGGGTTCAGCAAAGATTGCCAACCCCTGTTCGAGAGAATAGGTTAATTTGTGAAATGCAATGTTATCAGTGCTGTTTTTTCCCAAATAATTTTTGCTGGGAAAAAGATATTCTTGAAACCAAAGACAACAGAAAACAGACCAGTGTTAACTGACATCCACTGAAGTGCTAGGATTAGGGGGGAGGGGGGCGGCAGAGGGGGAGATTGACTTTCCTACATGCTCACTCAGTGTTTTTATCATCTGTATCTGCCATAGGCCTCATCCTGCAATAAGAAGCACACACAAACAACTGATAAATGATTTAAGTTCCCAGACCACATTTTCTTGGGGAGAAATTATGATACTACAATGAATCCTTTGCTACAGTAGATAATCTTTTAATATAACTTTTCTATTTCCATTCTGTTTCATATACTGAGTGACATTGTCAATTTGATGTAAGTACGCAACATGCACACGCACATGCCTTCATTACTTTTGTTTTTCCAGCTTGTGTCTCCAAGACAGGTGACACATTTGAATCACAGAATTACTTATTTAATACTCTTAGTAATTTAGGTCCCAAAGCTGTACTCAAATACGTGACCAAAGATGCCAATGCCCATGTTTTTAGAACAACTAGTTTTACTTTTACATCACTTTAGTTTTCATTTAAATATGTCACTAAGTCATGCAAGATACAAAAACAGTAATATTACAAGCAAGCAGAAAAACAAACATATTTATAATGTCCATTTTAAAAGCATTTTTCAGCAGTTACTGTACTAGCCCAGAGATGCCACAGCTTTTCTGTTGGGAAAGGAAAATGGGGAATGACTAGTATTTTCATGGCAACTGTTGTATTTTATTTATTTATAAGACACAAGCAATTATCAAGTTTGTTATGTATAAAAAATATACAATTTCAGTACTTTTCACCAGAAGCAGAAAAAGAACAGAGCTAAACACCAATTGACCCTTCTGCCTAGGCCCAAGCAAAAACCTGAAGTAGGTGATGGGCCTCACACTAAATATACACTCTTGACTCAGCTAAGGCAGAAAATTCCAGACTCAAGGGCCTTCCCTTGAAAATAACCTGCAACTAGAACAACAGATTTTCAGTTTGAGAACTGTTAGCTCAAGCATTTCAGCTGATGTTAAATAAATCCATCGTATAAAGGGAAAGAAGTAGTTTATCATATAACCAGGACACACGTCACACAACACTTAGAGACCAAAAGCCAGCACTTTATTACACCAAAAAGCAGAAAAGAATTAACTTGTTATGTTACTCCTACCACCAAGTAGATGGACAGCCACTTTCCACTCCAGTTGTCATTTCCAAAGGGTAGAATGTAGCTGAAACAAAGGGGACCACTGTACAAAACAGAAACCATACACATGCCAGGAAGATCAGAAGCTGAATTAGGTGGCCAGAGGGGTGTTTCTGGGGTCTGAATGCATACAGACAGAAAACAGGAAGGGTGTTTCCAGAGTGGGTGCTGTTTTGGTGGAGGTATGTGTATCTGGATACTTCTGCTCACAGACAGAAAACAGACATTGAAAGAAACACTTGGCACATGACCATGAGAGAAACCCGTGAAAGGGTGATTCTGGGGGCAGGGTGCTGGCTGGAAAGAGGCTAAGAACTCTGAGCAACTGCTGTTTGAGTTCTGTTGCTTTCTGTGAAACATGACTGTGTGTCCATTCTTAGTAAATAAACAGGATTCCATTAAAGAAATATTTGCTATTAATGTTTCCTCCTAACGACCTATCCACCAGCCCTTGAATACCAGGTAACCATAAAAAGAGGTAACTATTTCCATATCCAGTATATTACAACAGACCAGCCTAGCATTAACAAAGGACAGAAATCACTCTGGCAAAGGCCAGATCTGTGAGAGATGATTACAATCGTCTAACTAGAAACAGATGAGAAAACACTTGGTCACCAATACTGTTTAGATCAGCATTTCTAAGTGCCATCAAGATCCATGATGTACTCCCAATATAGAATTCTTAGATAAAAAAACAGAAAACCTCCTCAATAATGGGAACAGTAACCATCTCTGTTGCACCTTCCAGAGCCTTTCAACAACTCATCAGAATCATCCCTTTCTTGTCTGGACTCTCATGCCACTCTAATGTAAACCCCAATCTAGGCCAGGCATTGGAAAAGCAGAGAGACAGAGCATCATTCAAGTTTGACAAAAATGAGAAACGGAGCTGCATGTTGACAGCATACTGATAGCAACTCAGCCCAAATTATCTCAGCAATTCCTGCAATTACTTTGCATTACACATTGCTGAAGAGTGGTTAACAAAATATCACAGCAGCATCCAAGGCAAGAGATTCCAAAGGAAGACGGCCGAGGTTGGTTTTGGACAACTGAGCTGAATTTGGAAAGCAATAGCCAGAAACTCTTCTTTGACACTGTCCAACTTAAGACAACAAGGGGCTGAAAGCTGAAATAAAATACTCGTATCAGATACCAAAAAAAAAAAAAACCCAACCCCCAAACCCCTGCTGAAAAATCTAAAAGAGTTAGCATCAGCATCTGGCTTTTCTCCATTGCTTGGAGATCATCAGCTAAAAAGTTAGTACATACCCTTATCAAAAGACAGACGAAAAGGGAGTAAGGAAATCTAAGGTTATCAAATACAATAAAGAAAGTTTTACTGCTACCACCATCTCAATCTTCCATGAAAAAGAAAGATCAGAGACTATCAAGCTTTCCAGCTCTCCTAATTAGCATCTCAAGCAAGGAATATGATCCTAGACCGCAGAAAACCTGACAATGGACATAATACATCTTGATTTTTTCAGAACAATACAGGAGTGTCCAAAAGCTGAGAATATTCTTTTATTAGCAGTAGGGTACAATTTCAGAAATATTGATCACTTTGAAAAGGTAAATATTTATCCATTTACCACATTATGGTATCAGATGATGCAGTATTTTTCTATACTTCACCTGGTAAAGAACTGTGAAACACCCAATACCACACTAAATGTTACAAATGTTGCACACTGCAATTGCAGCTATTTATATGCTTAATTTCAGCTTCCCAACCAAGCTTCTCCTTAATAGCTAGTGCTTACTGCCTCAAAAGTCTGCAGAGTAATAAAAACCAAAAACTTGGTGACTACTACTTCTGGATGTTTACTTTCACACAGTGTTTCAGCTCCTCTCTCATCCTCTCACACAAGCAAATATTCACGTCCTTTATAACCTCATTAAACCCTATTTACTGAAATACCTCTCCTTTGTTTATATTTATTGAGAGAGAATAAAACAACATTTTTATAGGATTATCATGGGTGTAAAATCAGATCACCCCATACTGCACATTCTGTTTAGTGTCTAGAAGCAAAATCCTACGTCTTACTCAGGAATAACTAGCAAGGAACATAATTACCAAGTAAGGACTGCAGCATTTGACTGACAATATTTTAATTTAAAATATCACCATTTACTCCTAGTAACCATTAACAAAGAACTTGCATAAATATAATCAAATTTATATTTGTTCTATGTCATATAAAACATAAGTTGTGGACAATAGCCTCTTGTCACAGATGAGAAGATTTAAGACATTTTCAGCCTAACAAGATATGGATACAGGAACCATGCCAAATTCAGTATACAGAGCAGGGGTTGGCCTATAAAGAGAAGAAGCTGGTAATAAGAGGGGGCAGCAGGTAGGAAGTCTGCGGTCACTCTCTAGAGGAAAGGGGGAGTTGGTTATGTACAAGAGGAGTTGTAGGCAGGCACACCATATGGCCAGTGGGCCTTCATTACCTGGAAGGGGAGGACTACAGAGACCTGGCTGGAAAGCCAAATTACAAAGAAGGAGTAAAATGAGTCCAGAAGGAGAGATCATGGAACAAGCAACTGAAGGAGGAGGCATCACACTGGTAGACTGCTTATCCCCAGCCAAGCCACAAGAAGGTACCCCAGTGGGCAGTAATAAACCCCTAACAGCAACTTATTTACAAGTATACAAAGAGCTGCAGCATTACTCCAAAGCCACTGAAAAAAATGAAAAAGGCATCACATAAAACCAGTGGCACAGCATAAGTTACTACCCACACTGCAGCTGAACAAGTCAAATGTAAGTGGAGATTTTGACATCTGCTAGTCAGCTTAATCAGATACCCTGTAGTTTCCTGTAGCACGGGTACCAGTATTCTGCTACTCACAGCACATCAGGTCTATTTACATACCCTATGAGATGGGATTAACAGACAAGTCGTAACGCATCTGGTTAAACTGGGATCTCTAGAACCACATCATCTGACACAATGTAAAAGATGATTTAATGAAAAATAATGTATTAAAAACACGGTGGTTGGTCAACTGAGATAAAGTAGTTCTGGTGGCAGGTATCTGAGTTCTTGATTGTCTTTCATTATAATCACACTGTATCAAATTATACTACTTTATTCTCCTTGTTGCCAGGTATCCTTTCAAATTAATGTATATTTCTCTTTTTTAAAAAAGCCAGGGCCGTCCCGTGGGGGGATCGGGGCCCAGGGCCAATTGGCCAAAGCGGGGCCCCCGCCCCCCATGCTGGAGGGGAGCGTGGCGGGCCAACTGGCCCACTCCATCTCCCAGGGAGCCGGCCCTGGGCCGGGAGGCTGAGGGCGCCTGTTGGCGGGGGGAGCCGGTTCCAGCCCCGAGCCGGGAGGTCACCTGCTGGGGGCGGAGCCGGGCCTGGAGGCCGAGGCTGCCTAACGGGGGGGGGGGGGGTTTGGAGCCAGAGTCGGCTCCGGTCCCGGTCCTGGCCCCGACCCTGGAGGCCGCCTGTGGGCGGGAGGGAGCCAGCGGCACTGAACCCGTGCCGGGAGGCCGAGGCTGCCTGTGGCGTGGAGCAGGCCTTTCGGGGCAGGCCGGCCCAAAGGCTGGGACCCACGTGCCCTGCCCCTGGGCCTGCCTGCTCCGCCCTGGAGGCAGGGAGGGCCGGCCCAGAGGCCGGGCATAGCCCTCCTGGCCCGCCCCACCCCACTGCCTTCAGCTCGCTGCTGAAGGCAGTGGGGCGGCTGTGGGAAGAGGGGCTGCGGCGTGCACGGGCCCTGCACTGCCCCGCTGGGAGCGGGACAGTGGGGGGCCCACGTACCCACAGGGCCCAGGACGATTGCCCCGTTCGCCCTCCCCAGGAACGGCCCTGAAAAAAGGTCATGTGTTCAAAAGAAATCTGAAAACACTGAGAAGCTTCCAAGAGAAATTGTTTTAGGAGAAAGCCTGAGGAATATTTTATAATTAACAAATTGTACAAAAGGTAAATTGTGTAAAGTGTTTTGCATTTTGCTGCAAAATGGAGGTACTATCCAAGAGAAATTTGAAATTCAGCAAAATTTAAATTTTCATTTTAAAAGAGAATTTCTAGCTTTTTCCTGATTACAGTGATACATTTCTGATTGTGAACCATTATGCTGATTTATTCTTCACCATGAAGGCAGACAGGCTGAAACAAATTCTCTGGAAGGCTTTATCTGCCCCTATTAATATCAAGAAGGGGATAACTCTTCAGCCTAATAATATTTAAATGTCAACATTGTTAACTGCTAATAATTGCAGCAGTCACATCCAGCTAAATTGCACATTTATTGTAGCTGGATACAATAGGCAGTGGGGATGGAACAGAAAAGGCTACTTTTCTTTTAAATGAGTGAAGCTAAAAGCAGTACAGTCCTGCAAAGCCACTCTCCCTCATGCTGGGCCCACGTTCACATGAATTTCTTATCCATGGCTTAAAAGAGGGTTGAAGGTGGAGTAGAGGGGGGGAAAAAAGTCACAGCTGGGGTTCCCCATCTTTGCTGCAGAGGTTGAAATGAGTTGTTCCCTGATGAGCAAGCTGAAAGAAGGGAAGGAGGAAAAATATCTCACTGCTAGATTTCCACACCTTCCCAAGAGGAAGAGGAGCAAAGTGTTATTTCTTCCTGCTGTTTTTGCCCTACAGTTGCTAGAAGCTGGTGTTTACAACCAGCAGCTATTACCCTGATCCCCTCATTTTCACTGCTCCCAATTCTGGTTGATCCCTGACTCATAAAGAGCAGCTGGAGACAAAAGCCGCTTGGAAACCACTCTCAGACATCTTGGGAATGGGAGAAGAACCATCACCATCGTTATGGAAAGGTCCTATAGAACTAAATAGAACTAGAATGTGATAAGCTTTCTACAGAATTTTTAAAATCCGTCTGTAGAATGTGATGATCTAATCCCTGCCATAGAACCATATAGGATGGTTTCATAACCAAAAACGATGTTAGTCTTCTAATGTTTAGAATAATTAATATAGAAACTGAGCTCTTGTGACTTTTTTTTGGCAAATAAAAATATTTTATGAAAAATGCAGTTTCTGTCAAACCAAAATTATTAATAAATTTGTATCAAATTAGCTGAATAATTCAGACCAAACCAAAACAAACACAAAATCATAATGCTTCAATACTACTGAAACAAAATGTCTATTTTTTTCCTGTCCTAGGCATGGGTAGGCCCAGTCCCACCCACTTGGAGATGAGGTCTGCCCACCACAGCACCCAGCAGCAGGCGCCAACTTCACCGCCATGGCAGCAAAGTTTGTGCCACTGCCAGGACACTACGAGTGGGCCTCATCTCACTGCCTCTCCTCCTCACATAGCTCCACTTTCTACCGAGCAAGTGGAGTGTCTCAGGCAGCTTCTGGTCACACGACCAGAAGCTGCCCATGACCAGACCCAGGCTCAGAGGACCAGCCAGAAAATGGGGACAGGCTTTTTTACAGAAGCAAAGGACTGTATTCACAAAACATGAGGAGGTGAGACAGGGCTATAGACAGGGGTTAACGTAAGGGGGAACGCACCGGAACACAGTTCTGGGGCCCCCAAATTTGAGGGGCCAGAGTTCTGGGGCCCCTAAAAATAGAAAAATCCGGCGGAACGCACGTTCCACCCTGCCCTAGCTGCTGGCAGGTCTTACGCCCCACCGTTGTTAATCACAATACTTATTGTGTTTGCTAGTTTGTGACAATAATTGCTATAGACATAAACGCCATATAAAATTATAAATATTTTTATGGAGCGATAACCGATGCATGTGGTACTGAGAAGTGGTTGCAAATGTTTACCTGGGCTGGGGCCCACACATGAATGAAGGGGGCCCAGACAACATGGGAAGGGGGCCCGGAGATTAGGAGGGTTCGGGGGCCCGTCAAATTATACTTTAACCACTGGCTATAGATTCATTCTCACTCTCTGTCTGACCTAATAATTATTCATCATCATTATGAAAGATTATGAATTGCTTCTGCAAAGGACAATCAATAGTCATCATCAAGCCACAAAGAGAGCAAGAATGAGAATGACTTTATAGCCTAGTGATTAAGTCATTCACCTCTGATATAGGAACCCAAGTTCAAGTCCCTGTTCCACTTATTATTTAACTAATTATTCACACTGGAAGAGGTTTAATGGGAGAGACTAACACCAGCATGTACCACAGCCCAGTGGTTAGGATTCTCTACTACAACATGGTAGCACCAAACTCAGTTTTTCTCCCCTCATCAGGCAGAGGGGGAATCAAACTGAGTGTCCAACAACCAAGAAAAGTATCCTGTTCACTGGGCTAAAGCTTATACATCTCCTCCTCTTCTCCCACCCGCCATTTTATGAATCTGTTCTTTTTTGTCAGAGTGCCTTACATCTTAATGAAAAAATTCAGGTTAGATCAAAACAGAACTTTTCATTTCAACCACATTCCCAATTTTTTCAACTTTTTGATTTGTCAAAAGAAATCTGTTTTCTATTAAGCCAGAAGTGAAATTTTCTTTTACTGTTCAGAGTTGCCAACAAAGTGAAAAATCCATTATTCACTCTTTGGAGTATGTTCTATCACAAGACTAGAGAACAAGCAGCACGATCTAGGAGAAGCCAGTACTAGAAGAAACTGGGAACACTTAGAATTAGGTAAAAAACTCACATACAAATAATCTACACCCCTGGAAAGCATAGACAGAAAAGAAAAAGAGAGAAGTATGAAGAAAAAGTCAGACCTAGAAGAGCCCATATTTTATATATATATATATAAATGCAGAAGGAGGGAGAAGGATAAAATCTCTAAGAAAGATGAGGAGAGAAATGTGTACGAATTCAAGGGGAATTTTGTCTGAGGAATCACTGCAGAATCAGTATTTTATTTGCAACTCATCCTAATTTTAATCCATATGGAGGCCAGATCCAACATTCACTGAAGTCAATGGAAAGACTATCATTAACTTCAACGGGCATTGGATCAGGACAGGAAATAATGACACTTCCACATACACACACAGAGGAATAACTTCAATACCTGCACTCAGAGGCGGCTTTTGGGGTAGGCGAAGCAGGCGCACGCCTAGGGCCCCAAGCTGTAAGGGGCCCCCTTGCCTGTCCCAAAAGCCGTGTCTGCCTCGGTTGGCAGCAGGCGGAGGAGCTGGCCCCTGTGTCCGGGGTTGGTGGGGAGGGAGCTGGGGCTGGCAGTGAGCTGGGGCTGCGGGAGGGGTAGGGCCAGGAATGGCAGCAGGGAGCTGGGGCTGGTGACAGGGGGCCCTCATGGGCCTATTCGAGGCCCCACAGGCCTATAGGGGGCCCCGCAACGTGCCTTCGCCTAGGGCCCTCAATAGCCAAAGGCCACCTCTGCCTGTACTATGGCATATCAAGAAGTAGCATAAATTCAATTAAATTTTCTTCTGTGCATCCCTGCACTCCAAACAAGGTAAAATCTGAATAACTACAATTTCTAAGTGGAAAGACTGTTACAAATGAAAACATGTAAAGACTAACACATGCACTATACCTCTCTATGGCATTTTCTGAATGCACTACTTAGTACATCAAACCATTCCCGTATTGAGCTTGGATCCTATTTAAGATATTTAGTGATAAGGCGTATAGTTTTACTTACCGAGTGTCTCTGATAAGAGGTATATTTCCCAGTTTAAAACAGGATTTTTCACCTCCACAAGATGTCGATCTCAAAGAAAAGCTTTCTGTTAGATCAAAACCTGTGAAATGTGATATACTTATTCAGCCTCTTCTTTGTTTAATGCAATTTTAAAAACTGGGTAAGTATTGATTTTTAGCATGCTTGGTGCTATTCTGGTCTATAGACAGGCTATTTCAAATCCTAATCTGTCAGGTCACAGAAATTTCAAGTTTTCATTTTCTCATAAAGAAAAGGTATGAATTCATCAAATTCCCTTAGCACTTGACTTTTCAACCTCTGGGGAATGCATCAGTTGTTTTCTTTTACCATCTGAACTAATAACTATGCAGCAGAGCTATAGTAACTTTGAGAAGTGAATGTTAAATTCAGATTAATTTTAACAAGCAAGAATGAAAAACAAAAACAAACTTGTTTAAAGAACTTAAATCAGAAAATTACATAAATAATGTATTCTAATTTTAATAAAAATGCTTTTTCTAAAATTAAAGATAGCTTTCCTTTAATGCTGTATTGCTTCTATACAGTTAAGGCTAGCTACAGTGAGGCCAGGATATCACCCAAAGTTTGTAAATTTTAGATGTTCTTTCTTTTGTGTTAGAAATCACCTACCTGAAACATCAAGATTTTCTTTGTACATCTGTCTAAGATGATGTCCATCTGGCCTCATTATAGGACACACTGTAACTACAAAAGAATACAGTATAACAGCTCCCCTCAAATACTAGCAAATTAAAAATGAATCAGACAGAAAACTATGTATCATCATGCTAGAGATACAGAATTGCAAGGCAACATGGACAGAGTTCAATTTTCAATGTAATTAGATTACTATAAATATTTCTTCTTGTGTCTTTATATTTAGGATTATGAAATAAACCAAACAATGCTATTGAAACATCAGTAAGTACATTTTTGTGTTCAAAGTATTCTCCTAAGATGTCATCATGTTTTAATTAAATTGTTTGTGATTATAGCAAGCGCATATTCACTATACAACCGCTATGTGAAATAATATTAAATCTGTACAACTTTTTTTCCAATTAAAAATACCATAAAATTTGATACCATATGCCTCAGGGTGGGGAGATTCCGTAAACTTTGGAAAACAGATTTTACAGCAGACACTATAATGAAAATACAATAGGAGTTGAAAGCACACGATGGATTACTCTAGCAATAGTTATAAGTTATTTGCAGTGTAGAAAATAATAATCTCAATATGTGCATTAATAGACACTTTATAAACAATAAATATCTCATTATTCATCTCTTTAAACAACTGCTACAAATTAGGCAGCTTTGCAGTAGGGATCATTTTAAGTATGAGTTAATGTGTTTGTTTCTAGTAAACAAGCACAGTATTCTACCATCTGTAATAAGGTACACATGCAGAGGATAAGTCTAAGAGATCAGTTACATTTAACAGCAGAGATCATAATAAAATAGGGTGAATTAGTTCAACAATTTGAGGAATTATACTAAAAGCTAAGTTTTAAATAACTACTTTTTACTAACTCATCTTAATAAATAGCTAATTATGAGAATCTATATATGGAACGTTACATTTCTAAAAACTCAGTATCTAGTATTATAACCACAACCCAACATTTCATCATGTTGCAGCAGCTTTATGCTTCAATAAAGACACACACACACTTTTTCAAGAGGCAGATAAACAATAAGATCAATTTAAAGGTCATGATAAAACAAGGCTTTTTTTTTTTTTTTTTTTTAAACAAATTTACGCAGAGTCCCACTGACATATATTGAGACTACTAGAGAGAAGGAAAGCAGGATTTGGTCCTGTAGGTACCTTGTCTTCAGCTGAAGTTTGATATGCCCCAAAAAGATTGCCAAAATAGTCAGAGGTTTCAGCAATGGAGGACAAGGGATTTTCCAATGCGTCTGTTCAGGGGCGGTCTTAGTGATTACGGGGCCCCGGGCAAAAGTCAAGGATGGGACCCTCCCATGCCACATGGGGGCCCCCCATCCTTTAATTTTGCCCCCCCCCCCCGGGGGGCCCCCGCCTCCCACATCCCTGAAAGGGTCCCGGTCCCCCGCTGGACCCCAGCTGGCTTCCCCACCCTGCCACTGAACCCCAGCTGGATCTCTGCTGACCCCTGACCAGATCCCTGCCAAGCCCCTGGGCTGTGGCCCGCTGACCTGGTGTCATCTGCGAACTTACTCAGTGTGCAATCTAGCCCCTCACCCAGATCATTAATGAAGATGAAGAACAGAACCAGCTCCAGGAAAAACCCCTGGGGCACTTCACTCATTACTGGTTGCCAATTAGACATTGAGCCATTGATTCCTACCCACTGAGCCCAACGATCTAGCCAGCTTTCTATCCACCATTCTTCCAACCCATATTTCCTTAACTTGCCGACAAGAATGCTGTGGGAAACTGTTTCAAAAGCTTTGCTAAAGTCGAGGTATAGCATGTTGATGGCTATCCACTAATCCAGTCGTCTCATCATAGAAGGCAATCAGGCTGATCAGGCACAATTTGCCCTTGGTGAATCCATGCTGACTGTTATCGATTACTCTATTTTCTTCCAAGTGTTTCAGAATGGATTCTTTGAGGACCTACTCCATGATTTATCCAGAGATTAAGGTGGGGCTGATTGGTCTATAGTTCCCCGGATCCTCCTTTTTCCCTTTCTTGAAGATAGGTACTATATTTGCTTTTTTCCAGTCATCTGGGACCATACTTCCTTGCTCCCTCTGTGCCTGCAGCTTGCTGCAGAGGTACAGGAGGCTGGGACCCTCACAGTACTTTAGATCTTGAAAAAACCAAACATTCAGTAGGTGGATGCAACAAGGCAATCTTTGACTGTTTGCTTAATCACTGACATTTTAAAAAGGCAGGCCCAAGCTATCTGTGACACCAATAGACACAGAACAATGGCAGCCCATGGGTCTAATTTAGGTGATAAGTATCCTCACAGACAGCCCAACCCAACTTTGGAAGTTTCAGGTTACCAGTTAGGTCTGCATAGGCTGTTACAAATACTGTGAATGGGTTTTTTACTAAATCCAAGATTGCACTTTTCTAGGACCCTTTTTTCCCCTTCTGAGGAGTTGCTATTCCTTTGATATAAAGCCTCTGAGTCCCACCCTCATCAAGTAGACAGCTATGTCACTGTGTATATGCACAGCATTTATTTACAGCATTTATTTTTGTTCAGAAATACTTGTGATTTACAGTCTCAATAGAAACTGAGTAGTATATCTGTGATTCAGTGGGTATACATTGTCCCCATGTATTTCACATAGTTCACCTGAGGATAGACAAACAGAGCTGTCTTTCTTCCCATAGACAGCGGAGAAGTGCATAACAAAGACAATATAAATTAAGCTCCCCACATCCACTCCCTGGAAAGGAGAGGCCAAGTCAATGAGCGGGGAAAGGGGTGCTGGTGAAGAAAGAAGTACTGAGTGGGGTGATGCAGGAGGTGTTGAGAGTGAAGAGGCATGGTTGGGGCATGGGGTGGGGCCTACGTCCAATGGAGCTGCCTTCCCCAAGGGAAGCTCCAAAATCCAGTCATGGTTGTAAATGTAAAATGACTGCAGTTCAACACTGACTCTGTAATAGTGCAAGAGGTCTATTCTTCTCCAAAAATCTGTAATTCTGCTAAATGCATTAATGTATCAAATTTTACAATTAGCGTAAAAGTGCTAATTTGAAGTAAACAGTAAATTTATATGGAAGATATAAGTTATGGAAGATATAAGTTAGATAATTTTTATTACCTCCCAAAAGTATTAATGAAATCAATATCATCTTTATTTGACAAATGTTTAAACAAAGATTGAGTGAAACTATAATATACAAGAACTATCTGATTCTGTAAATTCTTTTGTCTAAACTTCAGTTCACACTTTAGAAATTAGAAAGTAAGGAAATTTATGGGCAGATTTGTTTCAAATACATCCATTAAGAGGTAGGTATGGAAGATGTAGGTACTATATTTACCTCTAATTGTTCCTACAAAAGAACAGGAAGAGCAATTCACATTAAACACAATTCTTCCCAGGAAAAGATGAAAAATTTTAAGAATCTTTGTGTTTGTATGTAATCTTTCATCAGATTCCTAGTTTGCATTCTCAGATTTATTTATTGTGTAGTGAGTTCTCTCTTACCATGTACTTACTGTAGCTCCAATACTCCGGTAGAAATACACACTTTCAAGCACAGAGGTGTGTTCACATCAGGTCATTTTTATCCCTGAACTGACAGTCAGCAAATGAATAGGCCTGATTTTGTTCTCATTTATATCAATATAAATCTATAATAGCTCTGTGGCAATGAATGAAGTTACTCTGGATTCAGAGCAGCATAACTCCTGCCTGACAGATTTAATTTACACCAGGGCTGGATGGCTGGGGATCAGGAAGCTGCACCTGGCTCTCCCTGGCCCCTCTCCATGAAATTAAAGTGAAGAATCAAGCCCTGATTTCTCTGCTATTCCTGCTGACTGAAGTTGTTCCTGAGATGCCTAAGACCATGTAATGCACTGTGGGTGTATTTTTATCAATGGCATAACAGTCACAGCAAGCAATACATCATACTAAGGCCACATAAATGCTACTTGCTGGTTGTACTCTGTATATCCACAAAAACTTAATGCAATTCACTTTCTAGCTGGTGCTAAAAATGACCCAATCACCTCAATGGTGTATTTTCCTAGACAGCTGAGCCAAGAGATTAGAATACTAAAACCAACAGCTTCCCATACATATTCTTTTTCACACAAGGAGCTGACGGCCCTCACTTTTACAGTCTGTCCTTCAGCTATGTTTTATAGTGAGGAAGAAATGGTCCAGCAGGATTTTTAACTATTGCTGACAACCCAGAACTTTGCATACGCCACCTTTTCCGGGGGTCAAAAAGGACTATTTATAAAGCTAAATTAGAACAGGGGCTACATAAAGGCAACAATCAGGAAAACAAAAGAATTCTTAACATTCAGTAAGCACATAGAAACTGATTCACTCCAGTCACATTACACCAATATAAAAGTAACAGAGTTGAGCGTTGCTTTGTGTCTAGTTTTAACTCCATGATTGCCATTAAAAATAAACAGTAGCAGCAAAAGAGTATTGAAAATGTAAACATACAAACAATTCATTAGGATACCCAGCTACAGAATGGGAATGGAATGTAAATTTTAGAAATTCATGAGTTCTGCTAATTGAGTTTAGTCTTGTAAATCAATACAATTCTTTAAACTCTCAAAAAACCTATGTACTACATGTATATACATTATTAATCTCACATATGAATCATAGATAAAACCTGAAACTTTAATGCAATTGTAAGATAAATTAACTTTCTCATGACATACATGACAAACTTCAGCTCCAAATAATCTGTAAAACTGCATCTACACTGCAAACTACAAGTGATATTCCCCAGCTGGCATACATGTAGTAGCAGTAGCTTGATGAAAGCTAGCTCGAGTCAAGTATTAGCACAGACGGGACAGCATAGATGTGGCAGCATCGGCATGGCTTAGCCGTGAAAAGTATGTACCCACTAGTTCAGGTGAGTCTGTATTCAGCACGGCTTAATCATGCCACTACTTCCACTTCCCATGCTATCATGGCTACACTATTTACACTCACACTAGCTCTCAATGAAATACTGTGAGGATGTGGAGAGAAACTGGAGTCAAGTTCCAGAGGGGTAGCCATGTTAGTCTATTGCAAAAAAACAAATAGAGTCCTGTGGGACTTTTAAAGACTAACAGATTTATTTATTGCATGAGCTTTCGTGGGAGAAAGTTTCCCATCTTCAAATCTTCTGATGAAGTGGGATTTTCTCCCACGAAAGCTCATGCAATACATAAATCTGTTAATCTTTAAAAGTCCCACAGGACTCTGTTTGTTTTTCAGAGAAACTGGAGAATCACATCCCTACCTCTAGTGTAGACATAACCTAAGAGTTCAAGTCCGGAGGTTTATACATTCAGAATGCTTAATGTATGAATCAATTCACTACAAAATTAATATCCTTTTTATCTAATATGAATATATTGTGTTTTATACTGAGGCATTTCCCATACTAGCCTTTAAAAACTACATTGGAGTGCACCCCTGAAATTATTAGTGGTGTTTCAATCAAAATTTTAATCAAGAACCGATATTTTTCATAACACACTTCTTGGATTGCCAGTGCCTTTGACATAAGGTCTTTCCAGTCCTGTTGCAGGCCCACAACCTTTCATTTGCCATATTTATCACAGGTCAGACAACAAAGCTTAGAAGCCCATGTTACAAAAAAAAGGTACTCATAGGAAAAAGATGGACAAGACAACAATCAGAATGGGACAGAACTATTACCATTCAAACAGAAGTTAGAAGTGATCACGTTATGGAACTGAGCGTATGCTAATATTTTAGAAAGTTCTAATGCAAAAATACAGGCCCCCAGTAATAAAAAAGATTAGTTAATTCAACTATTTAAAGAATTAAAACAATTAGGAGAAATACTTTTTCCTCGATGTATTTAAGTTTAACAAATGGCTGTAGAGAACTTCATGATCTTCCATGTGGTAATCCCATCCTCTCTCTTAGATTTATTATATTTTATTTTTAGAAGTAGTCACTTCCCTCCAGTAAATGGTTAGTACACCAGACACTCTGCACAAACAAAAACTGAAAGGGCTCATTGCTGAGACTCATATAGATGTCAGCACACACAACAATGCCTAAGGAAGCCTGCTCCAAGCAGGCACAGCATAATCTATCACACTCTTCAACATTTCCTCTTTTCAGCACTGCCATTTCTTTAATTACATTAACTAATTAAATGAAATAATTCCCAAGACACATTCAGAATACCAACTGGAAAACAAATCTCCCCGTTTAACATTCTAATCCACAAATATAGTTTACCTTTATTTTCCATTAATAATTTCCTTTATTTCTCTAGCATTAAGATGAAGTGGGAACTCTCTGCATTTCAAAGTTTTCTCCAAAGAAACAGTAGCACAGGCAGACTGTATTGAAAGGGTTGTCAGAATCAGGAGGCAATGTAGTTTAGGACCTGTACAGAAGCAACGCTGTTGGTCCAACACAGTTTGAGTTGCAAGGTGGGGTGGGGCAAATGGCAAAATAAAAACAGTGGAACAGGACAGCCAAAAAAGTGTGACCGAAAGGGCCGTCACACAAGAATTTTGAGGGGAAGAAGTTGAGGCAAGGGAACCATCCACGATGAACTGATTTAGGGGAGGAAATAAGGGAACCACTTAAATTGAATGAAAAAAAGAAAAAAATAGTATTTTTCTCTCCTGTGTCCCATCCATCTCTCATGGCTTAACCAGTCTTTTATGACTGACTTACATTAAACTGAAAAACCTTTTACTTGACAAGAGGGAGTTGCACTACCAGGTTTGTTTTCATAGAATCATAGAAACTGGAAGGGACCCTGAGAGGTCATCAAGTCCAGTCCCCTGCACTCATGGCAGGACCAAATACCCTCTTAAACCACCTGTGACAGGTGTTTGTCTAACTTGATCTTAAAAACTTCCAATGATGGAGAGTTCACAACCTGCCTAGGCAATTTATTCCAGTGGTTAATCACCCTGACAGTTAGGAATTTTTTCCTAATGCCCAACCTAAACCTCCCTTGTGGTAATTTAAGCCCATTGCTTCTTGTCCTATCATCAGCTGTTAAGGAGAACAATTTTTCTCCCTCCTCCTCCTCCTCCTCCTCCCCCTCCTCATGACAACCTTTTTGATACTTGAAAACTGTTATCATGTCCCCTCTCAGTCTCCTCTTTCCCAGACTAAACAAACCCAGCTCTTTCAATCTTCCCTTGTAAGATGAGTGTTCCAGATCTATAATCATTCATACTGCTCTTCTCCGGACTTTCTCCAATTTGTCCACATCTTTCCTGAAATGAGACACGCAGAACTGGACACAATACTCCAGTTAAGGCCTAATCAGGGCAAAGTAGAGCAGAAGAATTACTTCTCATGTCTTTCTTATACTTCTGTTAATGCATCCCAGAATGGTGTTGTTTTTTTCTTTTTGTTTTTTTTTTGGCAACAGTGTTACACTGTTGACTCATATTTAGCTTGTGGCCCACCATGACACCCAGATCCCTTTCTGCAGTACTCCTTCCTAGGCAGTCATTGCCCATTTTGTATGTGTGCAATGGATTGCTCTTTTAAAGTTGTACATATATTCATGTTGATCATTTGAGAGTCTTCTGAAATCACATATTTCTAGTCCTTTTAAAATATGCCTTCCTCAGCACTCTGAGGTGTCTGGATGTGCACACTGACTACATTCCTTCAAATGGGAAATTCCAAAGGGGTAGCCGTGTTAGTCTATTGTAGAAAGACAACAGAGTCCTGTGGCACTTTTAAAGACTAACAGATTTATTTATCGCATGAGCTTTCGTGGGAGAAAATCCCACTTCATCAGACGCTTTGAAGATGGGAAAGTTACAGAATGGGAGGAAATTAAATGCAGGGGAGTGTATGACATAGCATCAGCTCAGGCTGGAACACAAATCAAGACAGACACACCGCCAGAACCCCGTCCAGGGATATTCTATCTACTACCCAAAATACATAAAAGAGGAAACCCCAGACGCCCAATCATCTCAGGCATTGGCACGCTTACAGCAGGATTATCTGGCTATGTGGACTCTCTCCTAAGACCCTATGCTATCAACACACCTAGCTATCTGAGAGAGACTACAGATTTCCTGAGAAAAATCCAATCCATTGATGGTCTTCCAGAAAATACCATCCTAGCCACTATGGATGTACAGGCTCTTTACACTAACATCCCACACAAGGATGGATTACAAGCTATTAGAAGAACCATCCAGAATGATGACACAGCTAAACTTGTGGCTGACCTCTGTGACTTTGTACTCACCCACAACCATTTCAGATTTGAAGATAATTTATACCTTCAAGTCAGCGGCACTGCCATGGGTACCCGCATGGCCCCACAATATGCCAACATCTTTATGGCCGATTTAGAACAACGTTTCCTCACGTCTCGTCCCAAAGCACCTCTACTTTACCTACGCTATATTGACGACATCTTCATCCTCTGGACCCATGGTAAAGATGCCCTTGAAGATTTCCATAGAGATTTCAACAATTTCCACAACACAATCAAACTTAGCCTGGAACACTCCACACAAGAGATCCACTTTCTGGACACTACAGTGCAAATTAGCAATGGGCACATAAAGACCTCCCTATACCGCAAACCTACTGATCGGTATAGTTACTTACATCCCTCGAGCTTCCATCCTCGACACACCACATGATCCATTGTGTACAGTCAAGCCCTAAGATATAACCGCATTTGCTCTGACCCTTTAGACAGAGACAGACACCTTCAGGATCTCTACCAGGCATTCTTAAAACTACAGTACCCACCCGCAGAAGTGAAGAAACAAATTGACAGAGCCAGACGGGTACCCAGAAGTCAACTACTGCAGGAGAAGCCCATGAAAAACAACAACAGAACGCCACTGGTCACCACCTACAACCCCCAAGCCAGAGCTCTTCAACACATCATCAAAGACCTACAGCCTATTTTACAGGATGACCCCTCACTCTCTCAAGCCTTAGGAGACAGACCTCTCCTCGCTTTCAGACAGCCCCCTAACCTTAAAAGGATACTTACCAGCAACTACAGATCACAGAACAGAAACACTAAAGCAGGAACACAGCCCTGCAGCAGACCACACTGCCAACTTTGCCCTCATATCTACACTGATGACACCATCACAGGGCCTAATCAAGCCACCTACTCCATCAAGGGCTCGTTCACCTGCTCATCCACCAACGTGATTTATGCCATCATGTGCCGGAAATGCCCCTCTGCCTTATATATTGGACAGACAGGACAGTCTCTGCGCCAAAGAATCAATGGACACAAATCTGACATCAGAAATTGCAACACTGCATAACCTGTAGGGGAACACTTCAATCTCCCTGCTCACTCCCTTGACGACTTGTTAATAGCTGTGTTGAAACAGATGAATAACAAATCACAGCTTCAAAGAGAGTCTGCAGAACTCGAACTTATATGCAAATTTGACTCAGTTGTCTTGGGGTTAAACAGGGACTATGGATTTTTCTCGCATTACAACAAATGATTTGACCTCCCCCTCCTCTATGTGCTGTTCCCCAGTGTTTTGAATCCTAACACCTATTTTGATTTGCTGTTACAGCCTGAGCTGATGCTATGTCATACACTCCCCTGCATTTAATTTCCTCCCATTCTGTAAGTTTCCCATCTTCAAAGCGTCTGATGAAGTGGGATTTTCTCCCACGAAAGCTCATGCGATAAATAAATCTGTTAGTCTTTAAAAGTGCCACAGGACTCTGTTGTCCTCAAATGGGAAGAGAGGATTATAGCAGTGTTATTATAGGAGGTTTACTCTCTCTCCTCCTAAGGGTTGAGAATAATATACCTAAAGAACTCTTAGGTGTTGAGGTTCTAGAAGTTGGAGAGAGAGAGTTTAGAAGTCAAACTCAGATTTTCCACAAAAGGCTAATTGTACTCTATGGCCGAATCATAATTATCACTATTAATTATTTGTATTCCAGTAGCTCTTAAAAGCCTTAATCAGGACTGAAGTCCCATTGTGCCACATGGCCTGATTTTCAGAAGTATTGAGAACCCACAACTGCTTTTGTCTTCAACTG
>ML685883.1:3202680-3274511 GCA_007922175.1 Pelusios castaneus
TCTGAAAATCTAGTCCTAATTGTTCATCTTTCTTTAAAAACAAACAACCAACCAAATATTTTTATTCGTTATGTTAGGCATACTGGAGGGAATTGAGATAGGGGCAGCATCTCTGGCCAACCCAGGGAAACTGACAAGTCATTATTTGATGCAATATCATACCCTGTAGTCCCATTTACAAGTACACAAGTGATTTATTTCTCAGTGATAGTGGGTCATAATGAAAGAGAATACAGAAGAGGAAATGGGACAAGAGATGTAGAGAAGGGTACTGTTTTAGAGAAGAAAGTTAGATAAAAAAACATGACAAGCGGGAGCAAAGAATGGAGAAATCACAGAAGTAAGACATGCACCAAACTCTACTTTGACCATTTTGCTAGAATATTGTATCACTTTCTCCTCTGTCTATCTAGGGGCAAGGAACTGCCTTATTCTACATCTGTAAGGTGCCTGACATGCTTTTGGGGTTCATAATAAAATTACCTCCTCTGATTAAAACACAGAATCAATTAAACAAAATTGTATTGATACAGTGCTAGATTCTTCAAGCCCAGGACTAGACTCTTTTTTTGATATATAATGTAAAAAACAGAAAATATTGGGGGAGTACACTGCAAAACTGAAAATGGTAATGCTGCTTCCCAAAACGTATGCCTCTTTGTGTACAGGAAACACAAACATTGCCTTTTAGATATATCCAATATGGACTTCAAAAAAAGATGTTAACTTCAGTACCTTCATATAGGTATATATTTAATTTCTACATCATTTATTATTCATTGAGCTGTGTCAATATTGAGACGTAGCAGCCTTTTTGTCTGTTTGACTGGCTATT
Organism: Pelusios castaneus; assembly: GCA_007922175.1. Taxonomy (NCBI): domain Eukaryota; kingdom Metazoa; phylum Chordata; order Testudines; family Pelomedusidae; genus Pelusios; species Pelusios castaneus. The sequence continues at coordinate 3,203,516 of ML685883.1, forward strand.
AAAAAGTAGTACCTGTCTTGTCAATGAGTGCCATATAAGTTGAGATAGGAAGGAGGAAAAGAATTGCCATCCAAAGCTGAACTATGCAGAATCCAATGTGCTTCATCTCCCCTTGGACACATGTGAACAAATGACCACAAATCTGAAATGGAAAATACTCACAATGGAAACAATATCTTCTTAGTCTCCCATCCCCAGAACCCAATCTACCCTTCTCCTCCTCCCCCCCCCCCACAAAAAAAAACCCACCAACCACCACCACAAAGAAGAGTTTCTTAATTGTAAAGAAAAGAGAAAGGCATTGATTGTACAAAATGTGTATCATTTATATGTATTAAAGAGGCTCTGAAAAGTTTACAGGCTAATTTGAACTTAGAAGTGGATGATAAATATATTTCTTTGTTATATTTTTAGTTACATGCACAATTCATTTTCAGCTACACTAATTCAGATATTATTTAAAGAGTCACCTGATTATCATTTAATAGAATGACTAGATTCTTCCTCCCCACCCCTACAATTTTAGTTTTAGATGTTTTAACTGTTTGGAGGCACAATTCTGCAGAACGACTAATGAAGTAATAATCAGATCAAATGAGGAAAACTTATTCCTTTATATAATCTTTTATTTAAAAATAAAGTTGTTAAATACTGCATTTTTGTTCATTGCAAAATATGCAAGTGCCTTGAGTTCAAATTTCATTTTTGAAAAATATTAATCTTGTCCAATAAAATCTGTCTTCTGAACACAACACTGGGCTTCTAAACTAACCATAACTAGCAGGAATGTATGGATTACAAAGCACAATAAAACAAAAATAAAATATTCATTTTTTCCTTAGAAGAAGCGAGATGCAGCTCTATATGAAGATGAACTGAAGGGAAAAAAATACAGCTGGTATGTCTGCTCTGGAAATTTCATTTTTATGATTGTTTTTGTGTTGCATTATTTTCATCTTCACAGTTATTCTGTCAGTCAGCAGTAAAGACAGTAACACATAATGAATGTATGTCAAATGGAACTCATGGTGTAAGTTCCTGCACCTGCTTTCCAAGACTTCAATAAACCACTAGAGCTGAACGCCAACGGCCCTCAAATCCTGAAAAAGCTCTTGCAAATTAAATAACAGTTACCAATTACTAATGCTTCTCTGTCTTGCCATGTTTCCAGTATCTCTGGCTGTTGATTCATGGCTAGTTTATTACTTCAGCCGATTATCAATCACTTTTACAATCAACATGCCAGAACTTAACAGCAAGAATTGATTTGAGTTTATGACAGTCCATATTGTAACACCCCTCGCCTTGGAAATTTACTTTCTCTGCTTAATTGTGACTTGTTTTACAGACTGTAAACACAGTGATACTGACTGACAGGCACTGCGATAACTGCGCAGCAGAAGGAGAAAATGGGCAGATTCCTAACTCCTTTGCACATGAACACGCCCGAGCTGTTAGAGCAGCGTGGGAAAGCCAGAGCCTTTTCCCTCCAGGGAGGGGCCAAGGCCTGACTTTGCTCTGGGGCTGGTCAGTTTGCCCGAAGCAGCACCAACAGGGCGCTGCCTGCAGGTTCTTGACTCCTTGCAGCAGCTGCTCTTTCCTGTCGTCTTTGCTCGCCAATTCCTGCCCTGCGGCAGCCCCAAGCGTTAGAAGCTCCCAGACTCTGCTGCCCCCCAGGTCACCACCTCCGCTCCCAGCCTCTCCAGTCCGAAGCTCTCCAGCTGCCACACCCCCCGGAGCTGTGGCGCTGAGCCCCACCCAGTCAGCCAGGCGGAGACGCGCCAAAGCATCTGCGACGGGTGCATAGCACTTTTGCAGCCCGCCTCCCTGCAGGGAGCCGTCAGCTCGTGGCAAAGCCGGGGTCGCAGGACCCCACCCCACGTGGGTGTTGTTAACGCGCAGCCCGTGCGCCCCCCATGGCCACACCCCTGTAAAAGAGGTGAGCGCGCCGCGTGCGGTAGGGGGAAGAAAGTCCTGTCCTTGGGGGTGGGTGCGCGCGTGCCCTGGTGGAGTCCAAGGCCGCCTGTGTCCCGCGGGTGGCCGCAGCTCCAGGAGTTTGCCACGGGGCGAGCGAATGCGTCCAGAATGGCAGGTTGTGCAGAGCCCTTCCTGGGGCACCGCCGCCGGAGCTCAGCGCCAAGCGCGGGGGCTTGTTCCCGCCGCCCACGGGAGCGGGCCCAGGTGATTTGCATTGATCCTAATTAACCGGCTTTTCCGTTGGGAAATTGCACCCTCCGCCAAGCCGCTATTAGCGAGACTGCAGCAAAACTCAAGTCAAACTTACAAAAACAGTAACAGACGATAAAAGGCAAATGGGGGCTGGGAGGAACAATGCCTGGTGCCTCCAGGTAGGAATTGCAGTGGGCAGAAGATTGCACCTGGGGAAGGGAGATCAGTCTCTCTCTCTACCCCAGCTTGTAGCTCTATACAAATAGGAGTAGAAGGAGGAAAGTGCAAGGGCAATGTGATTCTGTGCAGGAAAGCAGTGGATTCCCTAAGATCCATATGGGTTCTGGGATGTGCACCTGTAAAATTCCCAGTCAGAGTGTCTTTCCTTTCACCATATCCCCTGTTCACTAATCCATTTCCATTAACTGGATTTAGGCCAGCAGACATTCACAACTAGGAAAAATGTTATGGACTCATAGATACTTGCTTTTGTGTGAATACATATTATATATACATCCATGACAAGTATTTAACAAATATGCAGAGTTTGGTCTTGTGCCAGTTTGTAACAGTCTTTAATCATTTTGTTAATTACAGTACATGCACTAGGAATATGCTGAGTAGCATGTTGAAATGGAAACAAACATGTACATAAACACAGAGGCATATCAATATTAATATATTTACATAAGTATGAGCACATTCATATAGTATATTATCCAGAGAGTGACAACAGTAATATAAATATGCTGTGTATAGTATTTTTATATAGGGTACAGTTAAAATCAGAAAAACTTGATGGGCAACAAATAAGCAGAACACACAAATACTATAGTGTGTGTGTGGTGTGTAAACATTAATTGACTACAAATATGAGCAGCTTACCTTTAATTTTTACTTAAGTCCTCCAGAAGCAGAGTATATGTCTGTACAAAGCTGCTGTAGTGCTGAGGAGTTGCTGGAGCAAGTCTCCAAAGAGTGGGATGCAACTCTGTCCTTATTAGTCTCACACAGTGTGACCCTCCCACTCAGTGAGCACAGAATATTCTGCAAGACAGGACAGACACCAACATTGTCACGGGTTTTACATAATCACAGTCATATCTTCCAAATCTGGTAATAATATAAAAAGATTTTATTTTATTTGTATAATAAAACTGTTTCACAAATAGAATTGCCTGGGGTTGATTGCATAAATGAAAGGCTGAGTGGTTTCTGACTGCAGAACAGTGGCTATGAAGCATTGTGCATGGCATTAACACACCAGCAGAAAACTGGCATTTAACACTTACATGTAAGCACATGTCATTAATTTTATATACTTTGTCATAAATTTAACACCAACCACCAATCAGAGGAATGCACCTATTTATGGCACTGATGTTGCAAAGCATAGCAGATGACTGGTATTTATTTTGCCTTTGTAAGCCCATCATTTAAAAGCCAGGGGGTTCTTGCACTGTAATATCTGTCTGAGATAAAACGATGACACTGAGCCTTGCCACTAATACTCACATGAATATGCAAAACTGTACTTTTCTTGGGCCCTCAGAGTCTGCTCATGACAGCCTTCCACTGTAGCCTTTAGACATATAAACTAGAGGATAAAAGGATATAGAGTTAAGGCTATGACTACAAGTACATACATAGAAGGTAGAGAGAACAGGATCTTATTTTTATGCATCTAATTTAAATGTATTTAAATTTCTCTTTTTTTCCAGTAGATCCATTTTTGAGGGCAAGGCGAGGTAGTGATTTGTTATGAGTGAATCTCAAAGGGTTCAATGGTTTAATGTTGACATTCAAAAGAATTGTTTATCTCAAATTATCTAGAACTTATCTGAACTTGTTGATCTTAAAATCAGACTAGAGATCTCATTGTATTGGTTTTTCCTCACAAAATTTCCAGTAAGACTTCCTGGGTTCACCCAAAATGGAAATAGCTGCCCAGTTATGACTCATTTGTTATCGTAAAGTCACAGTTCATACTCTTATTTCATTTTTGTGCCATGACTTTTTATATGGTCTCTACCCTTCCTGGCTGAAAATCACAAAGGCTATGTCTACACTGGCAAGTTAGTTGGAATTAAGGAGGCTTAATTCGAACTAACTAAAGCCATGGCTACACTAGGCTTTAGTTAGTTGGAATTAAGGGCTTTCTTAATTCGAACTAATAAGTTCGAGTAGGGTATTCGAACTAACTAGTTCGAATTAACCAATGTGGCCATGTTAATTCAAACTAATTTCTTTGGTTTTAGTTTGAATTAACCGGCCATTGAAATGAATGGGGATCGCTAATTCGAACTAAGCAAGTGCTTGCTTGGTTCGAACTAACATTCCAGTGTGGCCATGCTAGTTCGAATTAAGCTAATTTGAACTAGTTAGTTTGAATTAGTTCGAACTAACTAATTCGAACTAATTTTAGCAAGTGTGGACATAGCCAAAGAGAAAGGGAAAATGGTCTTGGGGCTGTAATATAGGACTGAGTCAGGACACTTAATTTTCACTCTCAGGTCTGCCACAAACTTGTGTGACTTTGGGAAAGTCACACCCTCCCTAGACTTCAGTTTTCCAATCTGTAAAATACAGATAGAAATGATTCTCTAACCCAGAGAACTGTTGTGAAGCTAAGAGCTTGATCGTGCAGCCCAAACTTGATACTGCAACCCTTAGTGTGTAATCCCAACTCAAAGGGATTACTCTCAAGAGTTTTGGCTGCAGTATGCTATTTGTGATTGTGAGCTGGGAAGTGTGAATACTATTTTAAAAGCCATAACCCATAAATAAAAGATAAAAGGCCCTATGTAGAGATCTAGTACTAGCAAAATGTTTTGTGATTATTGAATTTAAATTATTTTTTTAATTTTCTCATTACTCGTTCACAAAATCTACAAAAATTCTACAGCCCCTGCTTTGCTTCAATTTACTTATCTTAATATCTTGGATTCAAACCCACTAGCTTAGATGCCTGCTCCCAGGTGGAGTCTTATTGCCTTTACTGGATTTCTGTGTCCATAAGATAAAATTAATGAATATGATGGCAATTAGATAAAGATTCTTTTTAAAATAACAAAATGTTGACCCTACAGTATAAATATTCACTTAAAAGGATCTTTTAATTAATTTTTTCCCTGTAAAGATGACAGTTCATAATTTAAGCAGGGGACAATTCTGAGGATAATTCAGGTTTATTATAAATGAAGAGAAGATATTTCACGCTATCAAATAGAACAGAATACTCTTCAATATATGCTTCCATGCAAATTGCTATATAGGATTAAGCCCTTAATAAGGACTGGAAGATCAGCTTTTATAGTTCTGAATTCAAACAGGAGTTGCATGTTCATGTTTGGGAGCAGAATTTAGTCCACAGATTTTTCTGATTGAAGTGTAGTCAAACATCAGTCCTCAGATTTCATTTGCATTGCTCTTATTGTAGATTTACTCTGGTTTATGGTATGCTGTATGTTTACTTTTAAGCCTAACCTGGACATTGGACTAATTAATAAATCTCAGATACCAAGGGTTTGAGAGGAAAACTGATAAGACACATTGTGTGACCTCATGGTAGATTTTGAAGGACTCATTATTTTAGCACATTTCAGTGTTAATCAAAACCTCCTATTCAGACTTCCACATTCAATTCCTCACAGGTAATCTCCATACCTTACATCACTGTCAAAAGTGAATATGTAGAAGACAGCATTGACTTTTGTTTATATAATTACTAACTACAAACACATTTCAACAGCTACAGCATATATTGAACATGGTAGCTTGATTACAGTAGTATCAAATATAGTACATCATACCTACTGTTCCTTAAAATATTACTAGTGCTCACTGGATTTAATCAGCTTGATAATAATACAGAATTTGTAGAATCCAACACATTGTGGTATAATCCAACTATGCCTACAGAGAGAATGCTAAACAGCATGAAAGTCAAAATGATTTCCTGGTCCTCTAAAAAGGAACATTTAATTTCATATGCTTATATTATATATATTCATATACATCTGAATCACACTGGCATATTGCAGATAGCTTGCCATGAACACTAATGTGTCATAAACCATGCAAGGAAATAGAGAAAAAAAATCTAGTTTGGAATATTTTCCACTGTCTATTACCATATATAATCCATCCATCTGTAAAGTGGTAAAATATGTCTCTGCCATAACTTTTTGTGGCATCCATTCTTTATGACTGTTGGAAGAAGATAATGTGTGGCTAGTAAAGAAGTAGAGAGGCTGAAAGCTGGCTCTCTGGCCTTGAATGTTTAGTCATGATATGAAATGTGGAAGAACTCATAATTTCAGTAGTATTCATGGTCTGCAGTTAAAAAAAAAGTTAAAGTTAATGCATTCAGGGAAATTTGGCAGTGTAGGCCATATGCTCTGTAGATTGACCTTCAAATGATAATCAACACACACTGCAAAGTAACAATTAATATTCAGTTTCACACACTTACAATGGATATTGTACACACGGTAATCATCTGGGTCCTTAGATATGGTCAAAACCAATTTATTATTAATGACAAATTAAGAGATGGCAGATTTGTTGCATGCTGGACAGTTCCGGAATCTCTAAAGTAGGGTTTCCTTGAAGGGAAAACTAGATGTCAGTGTCAAACTTGGAAGGTGACCAGAATGCACTGGAGTCCCTCAGGTGTTGGTAAAGAAACACTGCCTCCATAAAAGGCAGCAGCTGTGCGCCCAGGTTATCAGGGAGGATGGGATCCATAACTTCAGAATGTAACAGTTCTTGGTCCTGCTAAGAAATTAATTTCAGAGACTTAGACCATTTGCTCCCACAATCCCTAGTGTGGGCAGACAAGTTGCCCCATAACATTCTTTAAATATGAGCATAGAATGACATAGTGAATTATGAAATTCCAGAGAGGTAACTGTTAGTCTAGTTCAGCAAAACAAAGGAGTCCTGTTTGCATTTTTAAAAACTAACAAATGTATTTATTGCATGAACTTTCGTGGGTGGAATCCCACTTTGTCAGAAACTTGAAATGGCAAACTTACAGTATGAAAGGGAAAAATAAATGCAGTGAAGGGTAAGTCACAAGATCAATTCAGATTCTGTTACTTACTCTTTACTACATTTTTCCCCTTCCATACTGTAAGTTTTCCATTGCAAGCATCTGACAAAGTGGGATTCCACCTATAAAAGGCTAAGCCTGTGCGATAAATAAATGAGTTTGTCTTTAAAAGTACCAGGGGACTCCTTCTTTGTTATAGTGAGTTGTAGCACTAAGAATCTTGCAATATGATTCCAGGTAACTACATTGCTTGTTGCAACCAGAAAACAGGCACCAGTGCAGGTAGGAGCATGACAATGTGACAGAAATGTGGTCTTACTGTTGTGGGTTAGGCTATGCTGAGCTAACTTACCCTGTACTTCTTATACAGTGAAGACAGCCTTAGATGCCAAACCCTGGTAGACTGAAGTGTTGTCAGCAGTTCTGGTTCTTTCATTCTCCAAGTAAGCCAGGGGAGCTCAGGGCTCATCATGGTATAATTGAAACTGAGAATCAAGCTTACCTATCTTGCTGCTCAGTCTATAAAACAGCTGGCACTGGAGCAAACCAGATTACATGCAGAATGCAGGAGAAGAGGTATGATACTAGTCAGCAGCAGTGACTCATAAAAGTGAAGGAACTGCAACAGGTAGATCAGAAGGCCAGGAACAATAGGTGATCCGGTGATGAACCCCAGACTTGCCACTTTTACAAAGAGTTTCATGCCAAGCTTGGCAGAATCCCCAACACCACCCTGTGCATCACCTCCAAGGAACCCAAGTCACAGGCATCAGTGTGAACAAAGAGGAAAAGGAAGAGAAAGAAATGATTGGGGGAATGTCTCAAACCATGACCTGTTTAAGAATCCACTGCAGTGCAGTCAGTCCTGGCAGTCAAACATGGGTGAGCCCTATGCAGTGGAAGGACCCTGAGATAAGTGTGTAAATGTATTTCACATTACAATGATATAATCGATGGCATCGCCCAATTAACAGAAGACAGCCTTTGGCTTTTCATTAATTTACTCATACTAGAATAGGTATCAGTACAAGGAAGAGAGAGAAAGTTGTCTTTTTTTACTCCCTTGTAGTTGGTGGGGGCGGGAGGGGACATGTAAAGCAGTTTTTTTCAGGGATGTCCCTTGAGTACACAAGAGATCTCAATCAAACTGTCATGCAGGTGCTCTCTGATCCTTTCACAAAGATTGCAATCTTATTTTTTCCTCTGTGATACGACTCTTTCCTATGCCAGTCATCAATTTCAGCAGATCCAGTCGTCAATAATTTCAGCAGATACCATTGTAATAAACAGGCTAGCTACATACAGACCCAGGTGGCTTTGGCATTCCAGCAAAAGCTAGCTTCTAGACAATTGTTTTACCCATTTATTGTGTGATGTTCTGATTAACTAACATGCATGTCATATATAACATTGTTAAATAGATTTAAGGTGTAAAATTATAGAAGTCTAAGACTGATTAGTAGTTAGGAAGTACGTATTAGGTATTTAAGTAAATAGGGCTGAAACACAAGGCCTGTAGACTGAGGCCTATAAAGATTTCAGCTTAGCCATATTAGGCTTTAGAGTTAAGAAATGCTTGACATAAATAAATGACCAAAGAATAACTCAGTGCCACAGGATTATGGGAAAAGAGGTATCAATGGGTAGTACTGAAAAAAATTAGCTGTAGGATTAATTTTAAATCACAAAATGCCCTTGAGGTACAATTTTTAAATAATATGTGCCTTAGCTGTAGAATACAGGGTGTGCATCACTGCTAATGAGAATAAAAGGATCTATTAAAAAAAATTATGAAAAATGGGGTACCCCAATATTCTTGGGGGCATAATACAAACAAGGAAAAGAGGGTTGACATTTCCATGCACAGCAGCAGGTTATGAAATATAGTCAGAATGACATATAAAAGGGCGTGCCCGGAATGGGAAAATTGAGCTGTCTGTGGGAAAAACCCCACAGGAACCATCCCAGAACTGATGACCAATTCATGAAAGACCTGGCAGACTCTGAAACTATCTAGGAGCATGACTATAGCTATAATTTGAGTAAGGATATATTCAGGATTTATATATGCTTGGATATTCTTAACTTTATTGGTAACATTCATAGAATTGAAAAAGATATTAGCTATTGTTCTTGTGAATGTATGTGGTAACTTTTCTTGATCTTCATGTGTTTCTAGAGGCTCTAAATCTGTAACAAATGACAGATACTTTCACTCTGATGAATCTAAAACTGTAGTCACCAGAGCTGAACCCACAGTGGAGTAAGATGACATCATTAAATCCACATTAACTAAAATAAAAGGCTAGGCTCTGTTATCCTAAGGAATGGGAGACCAGATACAAATCACCGTTGCCTGTGGAAAATGTCAATATTCAGTGCCATTGCCCAGTAGTCATAGTTTCATGCAACCAAGCAATTCCCTCCTCATTTCCCTCACCCCTGTGGACCTTTCTCACTTCTCACCGTGGCAGTTTCTGTGAACGGGACAGTGCACAAGCACTCCCAAGCAGTTGTGTCAATAAGCATGTCCTGTTTAAAACTTCAGGACAGCCAGGAGAGTTCTGAATCTTAACTTTCACTTTCCATTATAACTGTATTCTCAAGTGTGATCCAATTGATGTAGTGTTCTTGGACTTTCCAAAGCCTTTGACAAACTCCCTCACCAAAGGCTCTTAAGCAAAGTAAGCAGTCATAGGATAAGAAGGAAAGTCCTCAAAAGTATTAGACATAGATAGGACACAAAGGATAGGAATAATACAATAAATGCCATAATGTCACTATATAAATCAACACTTTGAATAATGCACACAGTTCTGGTTGTCTCATCTTCAAAAAGATATATTAGAACGGGAAAAAGTATAGAGAAGAGCAACAGAAATTTTTAGGGGATGGAAAAGCTTCCATATTAGAAGAAACTACAAAGACAGACTGTTCAGCTAGAAAAAAAAAAAAAAAAAGACATCTACAGAAGCGGGGTTAGGAGATATGGGGCAGCATGGATATGATAGTGGCCCATAAAATCACAAATGGTATGTAGAAAGTGAATAAGGAAGTGTTATTTACCTCTTAACCTAACACAAGAGCCAGGAGTCACCCAATGAAATTAATAGGCAGTATACTTCAAAAAAAACAAACAAAAGAACTTTTTCCACACATTTCATAGTGAACCTGTGGAACACATTGCTGGGAGATGTTGTGAAGGCCAAAAGTATAACTGAGTTCAAAAAAATCAGATAAATTCATGGAGAAAATGTCCATCAGTGGCTACTAGCCAAGAGTACTAGGGGTACAGCCTCATGCTCTGGATGTCTGTAAGCCTCTAACTACCAGATGTTGGCATTGGATGACAGGAGGTGGATCACACAGTAATTGTCATGTTCTGTTCGTTGCCTTTGAAGCATCTGGCATCAGTTACTGTTGGAAAATAAGACACCATGCTAGATAGACCATTGGTCTGATCCAGTATGGCAGTGGTACCCAGACTTTTCTCCTCCTTATCAATAATGCAATTTATCCATGCCCCTGCTTCATTACTATATAATTGGCTCAAAAGAGGAGTTAGGGCTAAAGGCAGAGCTGGGGAGCAAAATTGGGGATCAGGGCAAAGAAAGAATGAGGGCACAGCTGATCTAAGGGAAAGCAGGAAGCACAGCTAGGGCTGGAGCCAGACTGGGGCTGGGAGAAGAAATGGGAGTAGAGCCATGGCCGGGACCTGGGCTGAGGACAGAACAGAGCGAGGTGGTATTCTCTTCTCTTCTCACTCCCTGTCAAGGCTGGCTCAGGACCCGCTGTGCCTCCTTATGCCCGTCCCCCACTTCGCAAATGTTCCTGTGTGTCCCTTTGGGAGTTCAGCCCACTGTTTGGTGACCACTGAAGTAGGGCCATTCTTATGTAGGACATAATTTGGCTTCTCTAGTAGGAAACAGCTGCTGCATACTGTTGTGGACATACAGTTTCAACAGTCATAGGCCTGCCTTCACAGTCCATGGATAACTCCATTATAGCACCTCCTTACATTCCCCATCAACATTTCATGTCGCATGCAGAGCTGTATTTCTACCCTGACCACTCCACATAGAATCATAGGGATGGAAGGGACCTCACGAGGTCATCTAGTCCAACCCCCTGCTAAAAAGCAGAACCACTCCCACTAAATCACCCCAGCCAGGGTTTTGTCTAACCGGGCCTTAAAAATCTCCAAAGACGGAGATTCTACCACCTCCCTAGGTAACCCATTCCAAGGCTTCACCACCCTCCTAGTGAGAAAGTTTTTCCTAATATCCAACCTTGACCTCCCCAGCTGTAATTTGAAACCATTGCTCCTTGTTCTGTCCTCTGTTATCCTCGAGAACAGCCTAGTTCCCTCCTCTTTGGAGCATCCCTTCAAGTAACTGAAGGTTGCTATCAAATCTCCCCTCAATCTTCTCTTCTGTAGACTAAATAAGCCTAGTTCCTTCAGTCTCTCCTCATAAGTCATGTGCCCCAGCCCCCTAATCATTTTTGTTGCCCTCCGCTGGACTCTTTCTAATTTGTCCACATCCTTTCTGTAGTGGGGAGCCCAAAACTGGACACAGTACTCCAGATGCGGCCTGACCAGTGTCGAATAGAGGGGAATTATCACATCCCTCGATCTGCTGGCAATACTCCTACTGCTGCAGCCTAATATGCCATTGGCCTTTTTGGCAACAAGGGCACACTGTTGGCTCATATTCATCTTCCCGTCCACCATAACCCCCAGGTCCTTTTCTACAGAGCTGCTACTTAGCCGATCGGTCCCCAGCCTGTAGCAGTGCATGGGATTTTTCCGTCCTAAGTGCAGGACTTTGCACTTGTCTTTGTTGAACCTCATGAGGTTTCTTTCGGCCCAGTGTTCCAATTTGTCCAAGTCTCCCTGGATCCTGTCACTGCCCTCCAGAGTATCTACCATTCCCCCCAACTTGTTGTCATCCGTGAACTTACTAAGCACGCAGTCTATTCCATCATCAAGATCATTAATGAAGATGTTGAATAGAACCGGCCCCAGGACCGACCCCTGGGGCACTCCACTCGTTACCGGTTGCCAACCAGACATCGAGCCATTGATTCCTACCCGCTGAGCCTGTTGATCTAGCCCGTTTTCGATCCACCTTACGGTCCACTCGTCCAATCCATCCTTCCTTAACTTGCCGACGAGAATGCTGTGGGAAACCGTATCAAAAGCCTTGCTAAAGTCAAGGTATACCACGTCAACGGCTCTTCCCGCATCCACAAATCCAGTCATCTCATCATAGAAGGAAATCAGGTTGGTCAGGCATGACTTGCCCTTGGTGAATCCATGTTGACTGTTCCTGATCACTCTATTTTCCTCCAAGTGTTTCAGGATGGATTCTGTGAGGACCTGCTCCATGATTTTCCCAGGGATTGAGGTGAGGCTGACCGGTCTGTAGTTCCCCGGATCCTCCTTTTTTCCTTTCTTGAAGAGAGGTACTATATTTGCCTTTTTCCAATCCTCTGGGACCCTCCCCCGTTCGCCATGAGGTCTCAAAGATAATGGCCAGCGGCTCTGCAATCACTTCCCCCAACTCCCTCAGCACCCTTGGATGCAGTTCATCCAGCCCCATGGACTTGTGCACATCCAATTTCTTTAAGTGTTCCCTAACCTGACTTTCCATCACCGAGGGCCACTCTCCTCTCCATTCCGCGTTACCCCGTGTAGTAGCCTGGGAGCTGGCCCGCCCTGTGAAGACTGGAGTAAAAAAAGCATTGAGTACTTCAGCCTTTTCCGCATCATCCACCACAAGGATGCCTGCCCCATTCAGTAGGGGACCTACACCACCTCTAATCCTTTTCTTGTTGCTGATATACTTGTAGAACCCCTTTCTGTTATCCTTCACATCTCTTGCTTGCTGCAACTCCAATTGTCCTTTGGCCTTTCTGATTTTATCCCTGCAGTCCCGAGCAATATCTTTATATGCCTCCCTTGTCATCTGTCCAACCTTCCACTTCTTGTAAGCTTCCCTTTTATGTTTCAGCTCCCCGCAGAGTTCCCTGCTAAGCCACGCTGGTCACCGTCCATATTTGCTGTTCTTTCTGCACATCGGAATGTTATCTTCCTGTGCCTTTAACAGGGTTTCTTTAAAATACAGCCAGCTGTCTTGGACACCTTTCCCCTTCAGATCAGCCTCCCAAGGGATCCTGCCCATCAGCTCCCTAAGGGAGCCAAAATCTGCTTTTCTGAAGTCCAGGGTGTGTGTTCTGCTTCTTTCCTTCCTTCCATTGATCAGGATCCTGAACTCTACCATCTCATGGTCGCTGCTGCCCAGGTTGCCATTTACTTCTACTTCCCCAATCCATTCTTCTCTGTTTGTGAGCAATATGTCTAGAGGTGCAAGGCCCCTAGTTGGTTCCTCCAGCATTTGTACTAGGAAGTTGTCCTCAATATTCTCCAAAAACTTCCTGGATTGCCTGTGCACTGCTGTATTATCTTCCCAGCAGACATCAGGATAATTGAAGTCCCCCATAAGAACCAGGGCCTGCGATGATCTGGAAACTTCTGTTAGTTGTCCATAGAATGCCTCATCCACCTCCTCTTTCTGGTCTGGCGGTCTGTAGCAGACACCCACCACAACAGCCTCCTTGTTGCATTCTCCCCTAAACTTAACCCATAGACTTTCTACCATCTTGTTTCCACTTGCATAGTGGATCTCCGAGCAGTCATACAGCCCTTTTACATATAGCGCTACTCCTCCTCCCCTTCTTCCCTGCCTGTCCTTCCTGAACAATTTATATCCATCCATGGCAATGCTCCAGTCATGCAAGTTGTCCCACCATGTTTCTGTTATTCCAATTATATCATAGTTCCTTGTCTGTGCCAGTACTACCAATTCTTCCTGCTTGTTTCCCAGGCGCCTTGCATTTGTGTACAGGTACCTAAGATACCGGGCTCATTGCCCTACTTTACCCTGTCGAGTCTCCCTCCTGTAGCGTCTTCCTCCTTGAAATTTTTCCCAGTGTCCTCCTTCCCCACTCGCCTTAGGTATTATGACTTCATTAGGAAATAAAAAACAATTATTTGATCCCCCCCAGTCCCAACTACCCTCTCTTTTATTCCTATTGTTACAGCCCCAGCACTGCCCAAGTTCCACCCCTTCCCCCAGGTCTCCCTGAGTTTCACTTACCTGTGGGCTTTGGTCACCTTCCCCCTTCAAACCTAGTTTAAAGCCCTCCTCACCAGGTTAGCCAGTCTGCTTCCAAATACGCTCTTCCCCTTCCTGGATAGGTGGAGTCCATCTCTGCCGAGCAGTCCTTCTTCCTGAAACAGCACCCCATGGTTGAGGAAGCCAAAGCCCTCCTGGTAACACCATCTCCGCAGCCAGGCATTCACCTCTAGGGTGCATCTGTCTCTGCTCGGGCCCCTACCCTTGACCGGAAGGATCGAGGAGAACACCACCTGTGCACCGAACTCCTTCACCCGTGCTCCCAGAGCCCTGTAGTCACCTTTGATCTGCAGAGGGTCACCTCTCGCAGTATCATTGGTTCCCACATGGATGAGTAGCATGGGGTAGTAGTCAGAGGGACGGATGACTCTCGACAATCCCTCCGTACGTCTCGGATACGGGCCCCTGGCAAGCAGCATACCTCCTGAGAGGCCTTGTCTGGGCGACAGATGGGTGCCTCCGTCCCCCTCAGAAGAGCGTCCCCAACCACCACAGCCCGATGTTTCCTCCTGGGTGTGATGGTTGTGATCCTCCCAACCTCGGGGTGCATGGCTTCTCCTCTTCCACCTGTTGTACCATGTATCTCCATCTCCCGTCTGTAGTACCACGTAGCAGTTCTTTACCGCAACGGAGGATGGGATGGGAGCAGGGGTGGAGCACTGTCTGCTGCCAGAAGTAACCAGCTGCCAGTGTCCACCCTCTGCCTGAGCCATCCCATCCTTCTCCGAGGGTGTGGCAGCAGTCCTTTGCCTCTGGATAGTTTCTTCATCCCTGCATCTTTCCTCATGGATGTTATACAGGAACTTCTCCAGGGCATGGATACTCCTGAGCCTGGCCACCTCCTTCTGTAACTCCCCCACCTGCTTCCTGAGAGATTCCACCAGGAGACACCTGTCACATTGAATGATCTCCCCAGCCTGACCATCTGAGAGTGGGAAATGCAGGCCACAGTCCTTGCAAGTCCACGCCAGGATCTGGGTAGAGATATCCACGGTCAGTATGTCTGTCTGGATACAGGCACAGGTGGAGGAGACAGAAGCAGTGCTGGCACAAGCCGCTTGGCTCTTCTTCACCATAGTGGCTCCACAAACTTCCCACCAACTCCCTCTCAAACTCCCCTGTTTGCAGTCCCTGGTTGCTCAGCCACTGGCTTTTAAGGCCTTTTCTGCCTAGGTCAGCCCTTGCCCCTCGTTAAGCACACAGGGGAAGGGTGAGCACAAGGCTGATTGAACTGATCAGGGCTGAGCAGAGAACAATGGTACAAACAGCCCCCAGACAATCACACAATCACAATCCCAACTCACACAGTAACTGACAATTCACAGAAATCACCTGTGGGGAAAAAAGACACAAGCACACACAATCAGCAATTCACTCTCCCCAAGGTTCGCTCTCTCCCTTGCTTCTTCAGCAAGGGGATCTCCTTCGCCTCCTTCTCAGGGCTTTTCCTTCCCTCTCAAACTCCCCTGTTTGCAGTCCCTGTTCGCAAGCTCATGGAACATTAAGGACAGCTATAGGTTCACATACACTGACCTGTGACAGCTATGTGTAGCTAAAAGGGACATCAATGTTCTTTCCCCTTGTAATATCCTGTTCCATTAATTTATTATATTTTAATATTTTTTATTTTAAATCATAGAGTTTTCTTTGCATTGGTTTTGTTACTCAATAAAATTCCATTATTTGGAAAATAATTCATCTTTATTAGTTTACAACATATGCTGAGAAGTGCCTAGTGGTATTGAAAAACACCCACTAGCTTGTTTAGCATAAATTTTGACACAACTTATAGTATCAGTGACAAACAGTGCAATAATCATAAATGTACAGCAAGCACCACAAAATGAATAAGTGTGTTGTCAGTGTTGTATTCATAGGTGTGCACCAAGCACCACAGAGTTCCTAACAGGCCACAAAACAACAGGGCCAACTAGAGCACAGTATATCGCAACGCATTACTGCATCTCATGGTTTAAGTGCTGTTTCAAAGTCCTTCTTCAGCTCTGAGTTCTTTTAATAGCCCATGTGCCCGATTCTTCATACTCAGCAGACAGCCACTCCACCTCTACCCTGGCCACAACTTTTTCCCTTTTGCTGCACAGATATTATGCAGACACATCAGGCAGCTATAACCATTGGGATGTGTTTTTCATTGATACACAATCTTGTGAGTAAACAACATCAATGTTCCTTCAGTCTACCAAACGTACATTCAACTGTCATTCTGCACATGCTGAGCTGGTACTTGAATCTTTCTGTGCTGCTGTTGAGTCAGTCACTGTATAGCTTCGTGTGCTGGAGAGCAAGGAATAGGTAGGGGTTCCCCAGCATCACTATTGGCATTTCAGCATTGCTAATGGTAATTCACTGGTAGGAAAGGAAAAACCTGCTTGTAGCTTTTGGAATAGTTTATGTTCTTAAGGATACAAGCCTCATGCACCTTCCCTGACCTGTGTACATTGATACTGGTAAAGCAACCCTAGTGCTAGCAAAGTAGTCCTTTCTGTTGGTGGCAAGTTGGTCTGATGCCAAAATAGACATATGTGAACCAACTCTTACTCCACCACAGTTCAGTAACCCCACTGCTGCAAATCCAGCCACTATGTCTAGTACGTTGCTGAAAGGCACAGTCCTGCATTGCAGATGATTAATGGCACTGCATACTCACATTACAATGACCCACAGAGTGGATTTTCCAGTTCCAAAATGGTTTCCCACAGATGGTAGCAATCTGGAGTTACAGGTTTCTACAGTGCAGTTGCCATTCACTGATGTCATCTCAGCTCCCGTTCTGGTATCCCTCCACTAGAGGGGTGAGAGGAGTTTAGCGCGCACAACCAAGAATGTGGCCTTGTGCATCCAAAAGTTCTCTGGCCACTACTCATCATCTCAAGCCTGCATTATGATGCAATCCCACTACTTCATGTTCATTTCTTGGGCACAGAAGTGGTGCTCAACTATTCGCAGCTGCTCTCTGTACACAACCAACAATCTTGAATTGGTTCTCATTCTGTCTCACAGCAATCTGCCCTTCAATAAATAGTCGTGTTCGCAGTGGCTTTTCTTTCAGCTCTGGAAAAATCAAAGCACCATGTATCCTGTGTTTGCAATGTTTATGACTATAGTGTTACCGGAAGATATTCAGATATGGTTTTACCCCCAAAACTGCCAGCAGAAGTGCGATCCACTCTAATGGAATTTCCAAAGAAAACAACTTGCCTTCCCTTGAAAGAAAATGATACAGTCCTCAATCAAGATAGAATACACAAGCAGTAATACTTCAAAAACAGATATAATGTTTATTTAGAGGTGAGTGGTTAAATTAAAACAATTAATAGGATACCAATATAGTTACTACTTAATACACTAATGAGATACATTCATATTTTTAACACTACTTATCTCAAAATATATTACTCTATACTAAAATACCTAACAATCTAACATCCTGGGAGCATTAGCAAGGCAGTTGCTGAATGGGTGGAGAACAATAAAAAATTCAGCAAGCATTTGCTAGGTGGTAACTTGAGCGTGGACAGGGAGGATCTCACTCAGATCACAGACATTCAACTATATTTACAGGAAAACTCATATATTCTTTGGATGAATATAAGAGGCCAAGACTTACACATTCCAAAGGGGTTGCTGTGTTAGTCTAGTTCAGCAAAACAAAAAAGGAGTCCTATGGCACCTTTAAAGACTAGAATTTATTTATTGCATGAGCTTTCATGGATTTATCCTTTCAAAAGCTCATGCAACACAGAAATTTGTTAGCCTTTAGAAGTGCCACAGGACTCCTTGTTTGTTTAGCTAACACAAGGTTTCCTTAAATTCTTCTGTGCCATCTATAAGGGTCCTTCTGCTCTGTCAGCTTTTTTATGTTAATACTGCCTGTTCTTGTTGCTTTCTGATGTCTTTCTTCTAGTGCCTTCTTTCTGCTTTCTTGCCTCAGCTCTCTCTGCAAACTGGTCTTATGCTGGTCTTATATACAATTTGATCA
This sequence comes from Pelusios castaneus, assembly GCA_007922175.1. Lineage (NCBI taxonomy): Eukaryota > Metazoa > Chordata > Testudines > Pelomedusidae > Pelusios > Pelusios castaneus. The sequence goes on from ML685883.1 coordinate 3,221,940, forward strand.
TTCAAGCTCAGCCAAGCTGATTCAGGGCAATTTGTATATCAGTGACTGCTAGCCAGTCAGTTTAAAGGTCATCTAAAAGAGAGGGGCTGCATATGGAGGAAAAAGGAAGGGGAAGGGAGTTATACACAGGGAAGGGAGGGGTCACACACAGAGGAAAAGGAAGTAGAAAGGAGTGAAAAGGGAGGAGTAACACACAGAGAAGGAGATGAGAGGGGTTATGTAAGTTTCCTGTCTGGAGACTTTACACAAGTTATGGTATACAGTATATTCCTATGACGCCTATCCTTTCAACCCCCATTCTCAACTGCCATTGCTGGATTTTCTATGACTAATTCTTTCCTAAAGAACATTTTTATCCACCTCCTGCAGCAGCAGCAGTCGTCCCCGCCCCCCGCTACCAGGAACATTCCCCAACAAACTGCTGTGTATGCTCCTGGTGGCTGCTTCCTGCTGCTACCAGGCATGCACCACATGCTGCTGCCAGCAGCCACTGCTGCTGCCTGCTTCATTTCTTCCACCATTGCCAGGCACACTTCCCATGCTGCTACTGCAGCTATTGTCACCCCTGCTTCCTGCTCTTCCTGCTTCTGCTCTGACAGCAGAGAAACAAATGCTGTAAGCTTGTAAATTGCGAAGGTATTATCTCTAGCCAGCTGCCCTATATAAATGCACTTTTTATATCAAGTATATCTGGGCATGTGTTCCCTGTGGTATTGTATGTTACGGCATCTGATCTCGATGTCTGTGCCTTCCAACTATTTATTGTAGCCAAATTGTTCTTTATGTGGTTGTTGTGAGCCCAAGCATTAACTGATCATTTTAAAGATAGGATTCACAGCTACTTGTAGTAGATGATGCATGAATCAGGCTCCTGTTTGGTGGTTTGTTGTTGTTGTGGGTTTTTTTTTTTCATAATGCAATGGATATGTCTCAGTTCTTGTTACGTTCACTTCAGAAACTGTCAAGAGAGAAATTACAAACATATAGGAACATGAAAGTACCTCTGGAAGGGTCTTTTACATGGGCCAGTGCTCTTGCCGGTCCTGGGTAGGGCAAGTCTATAGTATAAAGGCTGTCAGCCCTCAGGCAGGGCAGGGCAGGGCAGCAGTGGTAGCTAGAGCCTTAAGCAGGGCAAAGGAAGTGAAGTACCTTGCTCCAGCGTGTCCAGACCAGGTAGGAAGGGGACACAGGCCCACCCGATTCCACTGCATCCCAGCCCAGGGTCCTGACAGCAACATGGGGTCCTGTTACTGAGGCAGCAGGGCTCTTGAAAAAACATGCTTCCATGGCTTTCAGCTGCCCTAAAGCCAGAGTGGCAGCTGACCTCCCTGGGCCACTTCCTCCACCCCTTTCCCAAGGGTAGCTGTTTCCCCCAGATCATCAGGGTACTCCATCAGGGAGAGGTTCCAGAGTCCCTGAGCCTCATCTGGTGGTGGCATATCCAGCAGTTCATCGGGGCTGTCAGCGGAGGGCGGCTCGTCCAGGTCACAAGGGCCAGGTGGCTCCTTTGGTCAACAGGGCTCAGGATCTGCTAGCTGCTCCTCGGGGTCATCAATGAAGGATAGCTCCTCCAGATCAGAAGGGCCCGAGGACCCCTCAGACTCGCTGGGCACGGGACAGTCAGGGAGATCCTCAGGACCCCAGGCAGTGGGGAGCTCCGGCCATGCCTCCTTGCAGTGTTGGCTAGGCTCTGGCTCCAGTAGCAGGGGAGAGACATCCTTTCCCCCTTAACTGCTGGCTCCCAAATGAGCTGAGCGGCCAACCCTTTATACTTCCCCTTTCTGTCCCGCCCCCCTCTGCTTCTGATCAGGTGGGGGTGGACTTCCTGGTCCTGCCTCCCAGAGGGGGATTGACCCTTCCTCTCTATCAGTCTCTGAGGGAGGACGTACCTCCTGCTCCTTACAGAATAGAATCACTGTTTGTACCTAAGCAGAGCTCACATGCAGTGAAGCGGAGAGCAATGACATGGAGGGCGCTAACGGCAGTTCCCTGGATCTTCATCTACCTGACTTTGCAGGGGAGCAGTTATATTTATTCCACGGGAATAAAGTCCCTTAAGGTCTTACATAATTGGAGAATAGGGTATGGTGTAGTGGATCTCTGTCACATACATCCTTTCCATGGTGGGGCAGATCCTCACCCCAGTCAGGAAGGAGTTAAAGCGATCTTCTGGACACATTCTTCCCCTATCTTCACCAGCACGGCTTGTCAAGCCTGCAAAGGGGTGGGTCTTTAATGGGTTGATCCAAATTCAGAGCTCTTCCTGGAAGAAAGCATTTCTGATTGGGGAAACTACTTGAGAGCCTTGGCTGCTTAAATCTTCTCAGAAAGGAGAAGCATGTTCTTTTTGTCTTTTTCTTTTCCAATGTTCCTAGTCTTTCCCTTTTGTGGGCTATAGCAAGCCTCCAGCCAGAAGAACAAACAGAGGTGGGGGGGGGGGGGGGCGGAGCAGAATTAGTCCTTGTTGAGTAATGTACACAGATATTTCCAGAAGAAATCCATTGAGAAGAAACAGGTAGCCCTTTCATTCTATTTGCTACTGCTATGAAGAGCTCAGTTGTTTTCCTGAATAGTTTAATCCTTTTGATTTAAAAGGCCAAGGCACACCTGACATTCAGCAAATGCAATCTATGCTCCTGACTGTTAGCATGTGATTTGGGGTAGAAAACTGGGAGGAATATGTTTTGGTTTGCATGGAACTGGGGACCACCTTTGGAAGGAAAGCTGGGTGAGGACAAAGTTGAACCTTGTCCTTGAAGAAAATTATATAGAGAAGTTCCTATGGCTATGTCTACACTTAGGGATTTAGGTCGACGTAAATAAGTTGTCTTTAATAAGTCGACTTTAAGTCGACCTTATTAAGTCGACTTAGAGAGTCCACACAGGACTCCTAAGTCGACTTAAAGTGGACCTTACTGACTCGATTTAAAGAGTCTATACTAGACTCTCTAAGTCGACTAGTTAGGTCCAGAGAGAGCCAGCAAGTCCCGGAGCGGTCCGGGGCAGAAGAGAGCGTGGAGCTCCCTTCTGCCCCGGACTGCTCAGGTCCCCGGCAGAAGGGAGCCCTCTTAGCTGGGACCGAGTGGTCCCGGGGAGAAGGAAGCCAGCGGCTCCCCTCTGCCTGGGACCCCCGCGGATCCCTTCTTGCTGGGACCCGCAGGGGTCCAGCCAGAAGGGAGCGCGGGCTCCTTTCTGCTGGGACCACGGAGGTCCCTGCCAGAATGGAGCCCTGCGGCTCCCTTCTGGCTGGGACCACGCTCCAGCTGCCGGGCAGCCCCCGGAGGCTACCCGGCAGCTAGAGCACTGCCGTGCCGGCCATTGCCGGCACTCCAGCTGCCGGGCAGTCTCCAGGGGCTGCCCAGCAGCTGGAGCACCGGCGAGAGCACGGGGCTCCCTTCGGGCAGGACCGCTTGGGTCCCGGCTAGGAGGGAGCCCAGTGCTCCCTTCTCCACGGGACTTGAGCGGTCCTGGGGAGAAGGGAGTCAGGAAAACTTGCTAGCGGCTTCCTGGGGAGAAGGGAGCCAGGACAAGCTGCTAGCGGCTTCCTGGGGAGAAGGAATCAGGGGCTCCCGTTTCCCCCTGCCCTAAGTCGACTTAGGGCGTCCACACTGCTTAAGTCGACTTAAGAAGTCGACTTAAGCATTAAAGTCGACTTTAAACTAAGTTTAATAAAGTCAACTTTAAATTTCCTTAAGTTGACTTAAGCAGCAGCTTAAGTCGATTTAAGGAAATGCCAGTGTGGACACAGAGTAAATTAAGTCGATTTAAGCCTGCTTAAATTGACTTAATTTACTAGTGTAGCTGCACCCTATGTGAGCACCTTAAGTGCAGGTACCCTCCTGTCCAAAGTTATGACCACCAGAAAGGCCACCTTCTATGAAAGATGGAGAAATGAACAAGTTGTCAGGGCTCAAATAGTGGTCCCATCAATCTTGACAGTACAATATTAAAGTTCCATTGGGAAACTGGCTGGCATGTCTCAGGGTACAGACTATCCAGGCCCTTCAGAAAACAGTAAGGAATTAGTAAGGGATTAGTAAAGACCAAGCAGCTTGCCACCCAGAGATGAAATGCCAAGGTGACAGCCAAGTGGACCTTAATCAATGACACCAATAGTTCCTGTTGTTTCAGTTGTAACAGATAATCCAGGATAGTAGGAATTGAAACATTATGAGTGTGATGTCCTTTGGAGCTGCCCAAACTGAAAATTTCTTCCTCTTAGCTAAGTAAGTGGCCATTGTGAAGGGTTTTCTGCTGCCAGGGAGGACCTCTCTAACCAGTTCTCAGCCATGAGTTTCCATGCTGTGTGGTGAAGGGAATCCAGATTAGAATGTCGGAGGCTGCCATGTTGCTGAGTGATCAGGTCTGGAAGTAGAGGTAGAGAGATCGGATATCTACTGAGAGGTTGAGGAGCGTGGTGTACCAGTGCTGTTGGGGCTAACAGGATTAAGGTGGACCTTTCCTCCCTGATCCTCAACAGGACCTTGTGAATGAGTCCAACAGTGGGAACGCATAGAAAAGTTGACCCAACCCTCAGATAAAAAAAGTGTCCACGATGGCCCCGGGCTGTGATTCTGGAAAGAGAAAAATTGCAGGCACTTCCTGTTGAGTCTTGTGGTGAATAAATCCATGAGGGGAATACCCCATCGATGGGAGACACTGCTCAACAGATCCAAGTGAATTTACCACTTATAACTGTGGAAGGATCTGCTGAGCCTGTTGGCCAACATGTTATGAGTTCTTGGAAGGTAATACTTCCAAGTGTATCGATTGGATGATGCAGAAGGAGAGAGACATATGCTCCATTCTGTATGTTTATATAAGACACTGCTGTTGTACTGTCTATCCACTTGTCTTCCTGGTGACCTTGGAAGGCCTGATAGGCCAGACATACCACTCTCAGCTCTCTTACATTGATGTGAAGTAGGAGTTCTGCATAGGATCAAAGTTCTTCAGTCCTGAGCGCCCCTAAATGAGCTTCCCAGGCTACTGCCGAAGCATCCTCCCTCACTAAACACTGTGAGGGGAGAGCTGCAGATAAAGGTATTCTTACATACCATGCATGGATCTAGGGTCTCTTATACCAAAGAGGGAAGCAAGTCTACTCTGTCTATGTTGTCAAGAGCTGGACAGTACAACTGAGGCTAGCCATGCTTGCAGTAGGCTGAGGCATAGCCTCACATGCTGAACTATGTATATGCATGCTGCCACTACAGTTTTGAGCCGTGGTATTTTTAGTCCCCTGTGATTGGAGAGAGGGCCAGAAAATGAGATTCCAGGAAGGATGCCCTGGCCTGATGTTAGTATAGCACCACCCCCAAGAATTCTATCATCTGGGTGGGCATGAGAGTCGACTTCTGTGTATTGACCATAAGGTCTAAACAATCCAAGATAGACCGTATCATGCTCAAATCTGCCTCTATCCTGGTGCATTCCTTGGCCAGCCAGTTGTTGAGGTAATTATATATACTTGTACTCTCTCCTTCTCAGGAATAGAGCACTGACAGCCATACACTGGTGAATATTCAAGGGGCAGGACTGTGAACTGAGAGTGGTTCTGACTGACTACAAAGTGAACAAATCTCCTGCAGTTTGGGAAGATGGCCACAGGAAATTACACATCCCTCAAGTCAAGATGGCATACAGAGACGGCTTTTGGGGTAGGCGAGGCAGGCGGCCGCCTAGGGCTCCAAGCAGTAAGGGGCCCCGTCAGGGTCGGTCGCCTGCTTCCCTAACGGGTCAGCATTATGTTCCCTCTAAGCTGCGTGGGTGGGCGGCTGCACAGCGGCCATTGCACCCCCCGCGCAGCATTGAGGGTCCCTCGTGCAGCCTGGCAGCCCCCACCGTCCCCTCCAAACCCCCGGGGCTGCGGCTTTGCCGCGGCAGATCCGGCATGCGCCCGGCCTCTGGGCTGGTCCTCCCAGCCCCCAGGGCGGAACAGGCAGGCTCAGGGCCAGGGCAGGAGCACGGGCCTGCCTACCTCCCCACACAGCCGGGGCAGCGGGGGGGCCACAACTGGGGCGGGCTCCCAGGCTCCCACCCGCCGGCCACCTCAACTGCTGGGGCTGGGGTCGGCTCTGCTGCACCGACAGCCTCAGCCTCCCGGCACGGGGCCGGAATCGGCCTCCAGGGCCGGGGTCTGCACCACCCCACCAGCGGCTTCCCGGGGCCATGGTCGGGTCCCCCCTGCCAGTGGCCTCATCTTCTTTCTCTCTTTTCCTTCTCTTTCTTCCTTTTTCTTTCCTTCTTTCTCTTCCTTCCTCTTTTCTTTCCTTCTCTTCTTTGCATTTCTTTCTTGTTCTTCTTTCTCTTCTTTGCCTTTCTTCTTCTTTCTCTTCCTTCCTTTTTCTTTCCTTCTTTCTCTTCCTTCCTTCTCTTCTTTGCATTTCTTTCTCTTCCTTCCTTCTCTTCTTTGCATTTCTTTTTCTTTCCTTCTTTCTCTTCCTTTTTCCTTTTTTTCCTTCCTTCCTTTTTTTCCTTCTTTCTCTGTCCCTTCTTTTTTCTTTTTCTCTTCTTTCCTTCTTTGTCTTCCTTCTTTCTTCTTCCTTTCTTCCTCCCTCCCTCCTTTTCCTCTTCCTTTCTTCTCTCTTTCTCTTCCTTCCTTCTCTTTATTTAAAAAAATCTTTTAAAAAATTAATTTTAAATAAAAACCTTTCTAAAAATTAAATTTCAATTCAAAATTCATTCAAATTCAATTAATTAAACACAATTAATTCTATTTACAATCACTTTAGCTTCAATTAATGACTATAATTTCTGTCATGTGAGTTTACACAAAAATTTTATTCAGAAAAAGTTTTGCACACACCTTGAAAATTTTGCACACAAGTCGCTAAACCTTAGAGGGAACATTTCAGCAACCCCTGGCACGCGTGCCAAATCCATGTGGTAATCCTGGGGCCACAAGAGCCACCTGCCGTGGCTCCAGGCTCTCTCCTGCTGGCCGTGATTCCCTACTCTGCCCAGTCCCTGCCTCCACAGCAAGGTACGTGTTGTGGGGGAAGCTGGTTTGGGGGCCGGGCCTGGATCAGGGCCCGGGGATCTGGGAGCCAGCGTGGCCCTGTTCGGGGGCCCAAGGGCCAGTTTGGGAGCCTGGGGACCAGCACGGGGGCTGGCGCGGGGCAATCCAGATAGCTCAGCAGGACTGACATGTTAGAACTCACAAAAGCTTATGTTCTTATAAATCTGTTAGTCTTTGTAAGTGCCACAGGACTCCTTATTTGTTTTGCTGATATAGACTAACATGGTTAACACCTCTGGAAGTTGAAATGTACTTGTTATTTATCAATGAACCAAATTTTGCATCATCCACAAATGTTAACAAAAATTATTTTTGGCTGAGTGAAGTGAGGCCTTACAATCATTGTGAGAGCATTCTTTATTTGTATATTATATGATAACTGAAACAATGCATCTGATCTATTCCATAATTTCAGAGGATGTTCAGGTATCAATGGGCAGAACTCTATAGATTTTTGGAAAAAATCGGAAAAATCAGAAAGAGCGAATGGAGGAAACACAGAGCACTTCATATCTGCTTAGCACACCCATCCTCTTTACCCACTTTGTAATTTTCCATGAATTAAAGAACCAATTGATGGTAGCTATTACCTTTCAGCACACCACCACTCCTATCTCCCATGTTCCAATGAAGTTTAAATGTAGTCACTCTGAGCCTATGTCTACACTTGTCAAAGTAAGTCTACTTAGCATGTCTACACTATAAAATTAAGTTGACTTAAAGTAGACCTTGCCAAATCGACTTAGAGCGTCCACACTGGATGCCTGAGTCGACTTGTAGGGGCTAGGTGGACCTGGGACTGGTCCATGGTGGTGCGGAGGGCACCATGCAACGTGCTGGGAGGCTCAGCATTTACCCCATTGTATCTGGGTACAATAGAGGCTGAGTAGGACAGGGGCAGGGTACAGGAGCGGGGTGGGCAGGGCTGTATCCTGCCCTGTGGGTGGGCACGCCAGGCTCTGGCTGTGCCAGCCACCCTGGCAGGGAGGTCAGTGGTGGAGCCCTGGGGCCCTTTAATTTGACTTAAAGTCAATTTAGGGCTAATCTGCATCTACACTGGCTAAGTCGACTTAATAAAGTCGACTTAGCCAGTAAAGTCGACCTAAAACTAGGTTTAATAAAGTCGACTTTAAATTTCGTTAAGTCAACTTAAGCAGCAGCTTAAGTCAACTTAAGGAAATTGTAGTGTAGACACAGATTAAATTAAGTCGACTTAAACAGGCTTAAGTTGACTTAATTTGTAAGTGTAGATGCACCCTGAATGACTTATGTCCCTGACAGAAAGAATCAGCAGAAGGAGCCAGAGATAAAGGAGAGCAAAGGAGGCTTCATTCCTTTCTTAAGTGCTGTCTCCCAAAGTCTGCTCCAGGGAAGGGGAAAGAAAGAGCAAGAGGACACCAATGGTCTGCCCATCTTTTTGCAATCCAGAGGGAAGAAAGGTAATGGAGGGAGAAAAATGTGCAAAATGAGAGTTACAGAGCTCCTGGCATGGGGACTCTGGTATAAAGTTACTCAGTTTTCCTTCCTACAAGTGTTGGGTGAGTTTAAAGTAAGTACTTACTTATCTATATTTATGTCATATATAGGTGTACTGAGTCGTCTTTTTTAGTTTTACAGTTCAATACCTGAATCGTACCAAAAGAACCTCCTTCCCCCCTCCCCCCCAAAATAACTGGCATTTACAAAAGCTAATATGACATCAACATAAACTGAGATCAAAAGGTGGATATGAGCTAACACTGAACATAACACAATCGCCCTTACTGTGTAAGATGCACTATAAGGTGAACAATGTCTGCAAAATGACACAACATTGTCCATGTGATGGAAAATTCACATAAACATGGAAATCAACTTGCGTCCCAGAGGAAAATCAAACAGAAGCTTACACTATGGAAACTATGCTACAAGATGAACAGCACCTGCAAGATGACTAACTGTGTCATACAATCACTTAAAGCAATAGAATCTATGCCTGAACTTGAAAGCAGACCACCAGATACGAAACATAAAAAACACAAATCCGATTAAAAAAAAACAAGGAAGAGTGGCATGGATGACTTAACAATCAAAATTAGGTATAGTTGCAGTACCCTGTTACATTCTACCCGTAGAATCCACAAAGTTGTAATGTGTATGTTTTCTTTAAAAACTTGAAGAGCTATTTGTACTGAAAAAGTTAGGTAACACACAAAACTCTGCCTATATGAGCAATGAAGTAGGGATGATAAATAGATGAATGGAAGGAGCCCCTGGATTGTGCCATGAGCTCGGCCTAGACAAGCAATGAAGCATGCAATCCCCTACGCTAATTTTCTTACAGATCATTGATAAATTGCACTGAGCCAAGAACAGAGCCCTATGCTACCTAACTTGAAACACCCATATCCAATATTCAATAATAATAACCCGTTTTCATTTATCTAACATTATCCATCTATTTATCCATCATTAAACTGTACTAAAATATTTAGTATGTTGCTACCTAACTTGAAACACCTATATCCGATAATAATACCCCGTTTTCATTTATTTATCATTAAACTGTACTAAAATATTTAGTATTTTGCTAATTTTTAAATCAGAACATCATGCAATACAATGTTAAATGTCTTGCAGAAGTCTACGATGTCAATATTTGCCTTCATCAACATAACTAATGTAATTAAATGATTTCAAGTTTGACAATAAATTGCGCTGACAGGCAATAATTATAGTATTATCCTTTAATTCATTGTATCCTGTGTCAAATGGCATTGACACATATAGCTTCCTTTATCAGTCATCTGCATTTCATTACTGCTAATGTACAGTCATTGCTATCAATTCCCCACATACATATTATTGCTGTTTTCGCTTCTTAATTAGAACAAATTGAAGAAAAGCCGCCTTTTGTGGTTCTGGAATTATGGGGCTGGCAACACCTAACCAAGTTTTCTTGATCAATTCCCAATTATCGTTCACATTATTTTGTCTCAAATTTTCTTTCCAATCAAATTGATTTATAACAGTTTTCAGTTTTGGAAAACCCTTTTGAAAAGCTTAAAAGTACAGACAAAAAATTGTATTTCATTCATTTGATAAGAGGAAGGGCCAGTATATCAGAAAGACTGAACGAAGAGGGTGTCAGGGATGGTGCAGCAGGCCTAGAATATAATTGTTTTTCATCATAACTTTTGATGGAACAGGATGATCAAACGTGCATATCAAAAAGGCTAGAGAGGGGCAGTCTGTATCTGCCATGATGGAACATGGTAAGTAAAGTACTAGAAAATAATTTTAGTGGTGCTAGAAAAGAGAAAAATACACCTTGAAAACATTGTGGAGGAAGAAGTGGTAAGATTTAGGTATGCACTGGATGTTTGGATCAGGGCTGGCTCAAGGGGTTGTGGTGCCCCAAGACAACTTTTGCTTTGGTGCCCCCATCCCCTTTTCCCCCACTCCTCTCGCCTCCCCCGGGCCCCTTTTCCCCTGCTCCTCTCATTCCCCTGGGTCCCATTCCCCCCCTCCTCTTGTTCCCCCCGGGCCCTTTTTCCCCACTCCTCTTGGGCCTCCCCCATCCCCATTTCTCCTGCTCCTCTCATCCCCCTGTCCCTTTTTCTCCTGCTCCTCTCGTTCCCCACGGGCCCCCTTTCCCCGCTCCTCTCATTCTCCCCAGACACCCTTTCCCCCGGTCCCCCTTTCCCTGCTCCTCTCATTCCCCCCAGACCCCTTTTCTCACTCCTCCTTTTCCCCTGTTTCTCCAACCATCTACTATGTTATATCTGAGATCAGTCTGTAAACTCTTTGGGGCAGGAAATAGGAATTTCAATTATATTATTATTTTTAATTATTGTAGTGTCTAGGAGTCCTAGACTTGGACCAAGACCTGTTACTAGTATTGTGAGGTGCCTAGAACTATTTGGGTACTATAAAATATTAAATATATCAACAACATTGGATAAGGACTCGGACTGTTGCACATATGCAGCATGCACAGGTGCATGCACGCGCATACACACCCACACTTTAGTGTATGTATGCAACTTGAATAAAATTCACCCTTAGAAAAACAGGAGATGCAATCCTATCGCAGTTGGCATCCCTTGAATGGGCAAGGTCACTGGACTCCAATCTGTTTCATCTTTCTTTATAGAGTCCTTTTTCCTAGGGCAGTCAGTCAGTGCATATTTCCATCAATATTAAGTCACATCCAAATTATAGTTGTGGCTGAATGACATTTATTTAAGAGAAGAGAGAAATGGCTGAAAATAAAAGAAAATTTATTTTGCAAAGTTGCAGCTATGGAAAACTGCATAACTATGGGTCATTTAAACTAAATTATAAAGGTTAAAAGTTGGTATCAATAAACTCATGTCATTATTCTTCTCCGTGACTTTGCTTTGTTCTTTCTCCCTTCCTTCATCCCCTCCTCCCCTTGACTTCATATTAGGATTCCTGAGGAGAGCATCCTCCTTTGATCTTGCAAAAAGTTCATTTCCCATCTAGTTAGGGCTGCCCTGTGGGAGAAATTTACTCTATGTTACTAAAGTCTGTCCATGAAATGTGAAGCAGCTGAGAGATGAAATCACCACCCCCAAAACGGCCAAACTGTGCAGCAATTTTGCCGTTCCCTTCATGCCAGTTGCATGGCTCATGCCAGTCAGAGCTCCTTCATGCCATTTTTGGGGGTTGGGGTGCAGGAGTTTCAAGGATCTGTGTAATCATGGACTTGCAAATCTCCATATTATCTAGTAGGTTCTTTGTAATTATTTCTCATTACACACTGCTCCCTAATCTCCCAGGCCTTTTTATATTACAGTGCCCTTTTTATTTTTTAAAGTTATAAAAAATGTTAAGGAAGTTTTGTGCCACAACTTTCTCCTGGTGGTACTGTTGGGAGTTGGTGAAATTACAGCCCCCATGACTTGTACGGTATATAGGTCTTCATTTTTTTGCAATATCAGTACTGACATCATGACCCCTGTTGGCCTTTTGTGAGTAGGAGGGTGACATTGGATGGGTTTTAAGAGGATATTCTCTTATTCATTCATGCACAATTTATTCACTCACTTGCAGAAATACCCAAATTTCAAGGTATTTGAAAAGTCTGCAAAACATATAAACTACAGACTGTGATGGGTGCTTTTAAAAGCTTGAAATTCATTGCTGACATAGGCAGCAAGTGACTAAGGCTAGCAGGGAGGCAACCCCCCAAACTGCATGGCTCCTCCTCTTGCATGCATGCACAGCTTAGCAGGTGAAGCCCAGCTGTCCACCACATGATGCCATGGTGGGCTCCTCAAGACTCCTCCTTGTGGTGAGAGCCAAATGGGTCAGGGCGGGATGAGCCCAGGACACCGAAACAGCACAGAGACGCTGCTGCCTGAGCTTGCTCTGCAACACACGGAGCCAACCCCATAGGACTGGAAAGAGTTGCTGCTGCCCTGGGTGAATGTAGGGCCAGGTTGGTTTGCTTTGCCACTTCTGCCAAGGTTGAATGGGCTTCCTCTCCTAATCCCCTATCCTCTGGGCGGGATAGAGCCAAGCCAAGAGCCCGTCCAAACAACATTTTCAACCTCTCCTATGACTGTTGACCCTGCATGAACTGTATTAATTATTGTCTATTAACTTAGTTTCTTTGGCCCTGATCCTGCAAACATTTATACACATTAACTTTACCTTAATTACAAGGGGACTGCTCATGATAGTAAAGTATGTCAGGAGTTCTAAGCTCACGATACTATTGGTAAAATTCATCACCATGCAGAAGGCCAGCAACAGACCCTTATATCACTCCAACCCTATTTGGAGGACTAAAGTGGTTCATAAGCCTTGGGCTGGTGAATTTCACTCTGAATGAAGAAGAAAAAACATTGTTAAATCCACTCTTTGGCCATTAAAACAGATTTCTTGAAAATGACACATGCAGTACCTCATCAGTGCAATAATCCAAAAATACTGTTGATCCTCTGAATTCTATCTATAGGGCAGCTAATGGAGAGGAAATTGTTGATTTTACATTAGCTTTGAAATAATGGACAAATGTTTTATGTATCTGAACTAGTATGTAAACTATGAAGAACAGGAGTAAAAGAAACAAATACAGGGTAACAAAACTATTCTGACATTGTTTACAGTTACTTCTAACAGACAATTTCATGTTTAACATAATACAATTTTCATGAACTAAGTGGAAGATACCAAGAGAACATGAACTTAAAATATGACCTGCTGTTGGAAAGCCCATTTGTAGCTATGCAAGCTTTTTTACTGTGAAGTCGGACATGTAGAGATAACATCGGGTGAAATTTCCACTCTCTGCATACACTGTGTATAAAGACATCATGAACCATGTCAAAGAAATTTTGTTTCCAGCAAATGTAAATATTTTAATAGCAACTATTTCTAAGCAGAAGAGATAAAAATCTATGATTTGCGGGGGGAGGCGTGGCGCGGGAAGACGTTAAAAGATGTTATTTGTTTGAATTGGATTTCGTTTATTTTGTTATTTAAATTGTAAGTGTTTCTTTAAAAAAAAAGCTTTTAAAAATGAAATCTTGAATGTAGTAGAAAATATATTAAGGCCTAAATGAATTACAATCTCTCAAAACATTTAAATAAAATATAAATGTGATAAATCCATGATGGAACCTCTGTCAAAAACGTTTAATTAAAGATTGCTTTTCTATATAAAGAAAGTATCCATAAAGCTTTATGAGGTAAAGCTGAGGTAAAGCTTTATGAATATGCTCAGTATGCCTTCTGTGTTATATTAAGGGCTTGATCCTGTGGGGGACTGAGGAACTGTGCTACAGGAGCAAGACACTGGCAGCCATCACAAGCATTGGGATGTAGCCTCTAACTTAAGCAGACATCATTATGTGTCTTGCCCAGTTGGATGGTCTCATACTCTTATTTTATAGCTTCTCCCTACCTGGAGCTTGGAGTGGCACAATTCTCAAATTATGAATATTACTGATACCAAGCAGCATTGAAACTAGTTTCCAGCTCACAACTCCCCTTCTCCCCCCTCCCCCCCCCCCGAACTGTCCAGTAATGTCCAGCCTTTGCTTCTGGATGGGCACTTCAGGTAAATAGCTTTTACTCTGTCTCCCTTGCATGTGTACATAGACAGAGATAGAAAGAAAACATTATTAATTCTCAACTGCCTCCCTCTCTGTCTTTGAACAAATAAAATAGTGCAGTGCAAACGGCATGTGGATTTCACAAGCAGATTCTTTGATTGTTGTTAATCCTTTTCTTTTTCTGAGAGCAGGGACAGGGGAGTTAAAAAAACAAGGGAGAAGGAGCAGAAAAGAAAAGAACAACATTGGAGTCAAAACAAGACACTGTGGGAAGAAGGGACAACATTTTTCAGACTGCAGCCTCTAGCATTGATTTCAAAATCTAGGAAGTGGAAGGAGGCAGAAAAAATAGCCAGAGTGGTGAGTTGTAAAAAAGACCCTGTTTGGGAATATTTTCAAGAAATTTCAGTATATCTGGGTAAAAAAAGAACACACATCAAATGTAAACAGAGCAACAAAGCAATGAATGGCCTGGTTATTGGAATAAAACAACTTTATGAAAAATGCTTCTCAGAAAGCTCTGACTTTTTAAATGATGGTATGAACATGTTTGAATAATCTGGATCAATTGGTTAAACAGAAAAATCATTTTTGCACAATTCTTGTGGACTGCCTACCCTGTTTTAGTATTCTAGTAAGTGAAAATTTAGATTATTGTCATAAATGTGTGTTAAGTGGATTACTTGCAAATTTGTTTGTATTCTAAATATAATTGGTATGTTAGTTTGTTGTGGGAAAATTTATCAATTGTATTTTTATTGTTACTGCTGGAGTTCTGAAGTGATTCTTTATTGCTTAATATAATGAAACACCCTAGGTGAAGATTTGCTGTATAGAAGTAAAAATTTTATTAGACAATTATGAATTTTAACATTTAAAAATAATGTTTTGTTTTGTCAAGTTGCTTGGTGTATTGCTAGAGATAAGGGTTTAAATAGATTTAGATAATTCTTAATATTTATTAATTTCCCTGTAAAACTGGATGTAGAATAAATTATAGCACTTAAAACAGTAGTGCAAAGAGCTGCAATAGGAGGAATCTTTTTTAGGCACAGGTTTCTAGCCATCAGAGGAATGAAGTTCTGGAATAAACCTAGCTGGCTATAAAACTGAGCTTGATAAATTTATGGAGGGGACAACAGTATGATTGGACAGTCTAGCTTGGCAATTAACTGATCATTGACTACTAGTGGTAGATATGTCAATGGCCTATGATGGGTCCTTTGATGAGGTGGGTTCTGAGTTACTACTTTCTTGGGTATCTGGCCGCTGAGTCTTGCCCACACGCTCAAGGATTTAACTGATGGCCATATTTGGGGTTGGGAAGGAATTTTCTCCCAGGGCAGGTTGGCAAAGGCACAAAGGCTGTGAGGTTTTTTTTTTTTTTTTTGCCTTCCTCTGTAGCATGGGGCACGGCTCACTTGCTGTTGGATTCTCTGTATCTTAAAGTCTTTAAACCATTATTTGAGGGCTTTAATAGCTCAGTCATAGATTAGAGGTTTATTACAGGAGTGAGTGGATGAGGTTCTGTAGCCTGCATTGTGCAGGAGGTCAGACTAGATGATCATATTGGTCCCTTCTGACCTTAGAGTCTGTGTCATTTTTTTGAAGCAGGGCACTGCATAATAGTGAGTGACTCTTTTAAAACCATTTTGTTTCAGGGTTAGACATAAGAGGTTATGGATGTTCATCATCTATAATATCTATAACTTCAGAATCACTTGCTGGTACCATCAGCAGTGCTGCAATTAAACATATATCAGACACTAAATTATCTATATATAGGTGTATGGTGTATATATACAGAGAGAGAGAGTGAGAGTGTGTGTGTGTGTTATATAAAATATATATATAAAAATCAGGACGAGCAAATTCCAGCAAGCCTCCATAGATGAAAAGATGTCTACTTACATATGCAATAAATTCTCCTTTTTGTCTTGTTCATAACAATCATTTCATTGACATGGTTTAACAATTATGCCCAGAATACATTCTACCCAGCACAGCAGAGATTACTGGAAAGTTGCTGAATACAGTAAAACCTGCCCTAACAATCACCTCTAAAGAGAAACCACCTGTCATGAGCAACTACTTGCAGAGGCCATGGAATGTGTATTCCCTATAATTTAGTTGCTAAGAGTGATGACCTGTCATCTTACTCTCATCCATAAAAATAAAAACTTCAGGAAAAAAAATCAATCTCGTGCTTCTTTGAGATTTCCAGCAAAATTTATTTTTTTATTTTCCATGTTACAGTTGGTGCATTATGTGGCTTTATACGCAACATGAACTGGAAGTTAAATTTGAATGAACAGAAACTTGAAAGAAAGATGTGAACGTGTTGAAATGAAGTTACAGTTTAAATAAGTTACAGTTTAAAGCTAAAAGAAGTCAACTGGACGTGAAAAAGAAAAAATAGAAATCAAAAGTGTTTCTTATACTGGAGCAACATGTTAAAATAATATCACAGCTGAAAGCTGGTACCAGTTGCCGTCAAATCAGTGAACAATTTGGAGTTGGAAAATAAACAAATTCAAACCTCTTATGATAAAGGACAAAAATCCTCCCCAGTTATGAGTCATATGCAAATTCTTCAGTGAAAAGTAAACATGGCAAAACTGGAAATGAAGAAGCCAATTTACTCACTGACCTGTGATTTAAATCCACTGTCACTCATCATGTAAATATCTCTTGCCAAATGTTAAAAGCACAAGCAGAGAATTTCACAAAGGAATGGGAAAACAGGGAGTTGAAAGACAGCAATGGCTGGCTTGAATTATTTAAGACAGTGATTCCCAACCTTTTTGGCTGAAGGACTACAGATACTATTTTTACAACCCTTAAGGGCTACCAGTCTACCAGCAGCTACCCTCCCCTCCACTGCAGCCAGACAAAAGGAGCTCAGCAAGGGCCTCCTTGCTGATCTCCCATCCCCCTGGCCTCAGCAAGAAGACTGCACCAGTCTTGTAGCCCCAAAGCAAGATGCTCTGCCTGGGTTCTTAGACAGCGGCTCCCTTCTGCTGCCAGCAGGAGAGGAGCAGTGGGCCACTTTAAAAGACCACGGAGGCTACTTTTGGCCCAGGGACCACAGGTTAGGAACTGCTGGTTTAAGAAGAGGCTTTCCAATTGGTGATTTAAATTGCCTTGATTTAAATAAATCCATCCTATTTGTAAAAGAACTAATTTTTCTTTGAGTGAAATTTTTATAAAATTTTATGGTATAGGACAATATTTTCACTATTCCTAAATACATTTCACATTAAGCCATAGCTATTTCCTTCAGTCAAATTAGGATGGATGAAAAAAAAAACCCAATATTTTTTGCTGATGTGGAATAGGTCTCATGGTTTATTTATTAAACCAGCTGAATATTTAGATAACTATTGTAGTCACAGAATAACAGATTTGTGGCCAGCATGAATCTGTATCATTTCTTTTTTTATACTTTTAATAATTCTTAACTAGTTATGGGTTTCTGTTATTCATTACTTCAATACTTTAGTGGTAATCTATTTCAATGCTATGGTATTCATAAAATGTTTATTCATTCAATGTGCAGATTGTTTTCTTTTCCATTTGGGGAAAGAACACTTTAGTATTGTTCATAAAAGTTTTTAATTCTTCATGGCAAGTGTGGCAATTTTGGTTTCATAGCATGCATAATTAATGAATAGTAATGACTCAAGGGATACATTTTCTGTTGGTGGATTTGATATATATAAATTAATTAAATGAAATACAAAGATGGTAAAGAAGTTATGCATGAAAATAATTACTATTTTTATACTAAATACATAGAAATATATATTATTAAATGTAGCATTTTGCTTTCTATCCATATATATACAGTTGAAATTAAAACAGAATAGACTTCTTGCCTGTTGTAGTTCACTTTCAGTACCTCAAGAAATAAATGAATTACTTGCTGAAAGTTTAACACTCCTCCTGGTAATTAGTTATTCACAAATTGATCCTGATGTCTAAAAATATGTTCCATTATTCAGAAGTATTTGCCAAATAGCTTAGGCTAATTAATGCCAGCAGTGGGCCGTGTGTGAACTTTTCATTTCAACAAATTTGCTGTTTGTAGTATGTGAGGGGTCTCCCAATCACACAGGAATGTTTCTGCTTCAGTACTGGGTGAATTAAAGTTAATAAATATGGGGAAAATTATTTATCATTATTTGTATTATTATAGCACCCAGGGCCCCCTTGTACTAGGTGCTAAGTGTAACCAGAACAATATACAGCCCCAGTAAGCTAACAAGCCAATCTAAGACAGGAGACAAGATGGATACAGCAGGAAACAGTGAGATCGTATTGATTGGCATGATAGGAAATGGTCTCAACACACAAACAGCTTAGTATTGTCAAGATTTGTGTAGCTCTCACAGAAAACAAATATGGGTTGGTCTGAGACTGTGGATTAACTTTCACAGGAACTACCTACCATCACAAACCTCTTCATTTTCTTCTTCAAATGCACACTTTTCTATGATCTCACCTTATCTAATGTAAAAACATAGCAACATGTACATAAACAAGCAGAACAACCTGAACAACCAAAACCTCTCTGGTGCAACACAATTCTCCCTCTGGGGAGATGATGAGAGGGAAAAAACAAGCTACATTTGATAAATATTGGTCAAGTTACTTTATGCACTACCTGAAACTGTTCAAATACTTTAACTGTGTTATAAGAACATACGTAGACTAGAATAGAAATAATGAGTAGCAAATAACCAAAAAAATCCCTGATAAGAAATTCTGGATGAATAATTTGAAAGACAGATAAATTTAATTTTTACTGTATAGATAAATCAGCTATACTTCCATGATTTCACTGTGAAAAAGTTGGTTGTAAAAGAGTTCTAAAAATATTGCAAATTAAATGTCAGGGTCTAGACTGTAACCAGGTTTCTAAATTAGTGTCTAACACGCGAGGTTAGGAACCTTCCCAGCGCAGGTACTGATCTCCGTGTCTCTTGAAAAAAATGTGACTCACAACAAAGCTTTTCACTAATGTAATTCTTTCACTTCTATAAATCTCAAAGCACTTTACCAAGATGAATGAGAACATAATTAGCCCAATTTCATATGTGAAGCTCTGTGGGTGACAAGCTCTGAGTTCTAACAAATACTATGTAGTCTATCATCTCAAGATCTAGAGTCTGTTCTTGGATCACTCACTAACGTCCTGTGTCATCTTTTGGCAAGTTACTTAAAGCTTTTATTCTTTAGCTACCCTACTTGGAAAATGGTCCTATGCACATTACACTCCCTCCAGGCCAAAATCATTTAAAAAGTGAAGTTGTTTTACCAGATCTTAGTCTTTCATTTCACTTTTAAAAAGAGTGCCTGACTGGTTTGGAGGTGAATGATGAATATAGTCTCCATTTTCATGGGTTTTAGTTAGTCTTTCAGATTTATCACAGAAAGAATTGTGTCCTAATTTGGAAATAATAGCAATTTTTAGAACAGTTTGCAATTCCTTCTCTTGAAAACTGCCTTGTGAATGAGTCAATGCAAAATCTATCTATATTTAAATTTTGTGATGGAAAATGATTTCATTGGGTAAACAGGGGCATGAAGAAACATTATATGCTTTGCAAGCATTCAAGAAGGAAACATTTTTTAATAGTTTAATCTTAATAAATCCACACATAGTTTAATCCAAATGCTCTGGATAACTGCACTGAAAAGCACTTACACCTAAGTATTGGAAAGCTTAAGGATTTTTTTTTAAACTTATTTTCTCTTTTGGAGTTATATGGAAGATCAAAGACAACCTTCTAATGAATACAACCTTATCTATATTAAGTCACATAAACCTGCAGAGTCTGGATAACAACCTAGGTCCTACCACTTGAACTCTGTTAGCTGTCAGCAAAACAAGGACTTATGTTCTTTCAAAACGGCAACCAACCAATGAACAGCAATATATCACAGACACATTTAGGGTGCGTCTACACTAGTAAATTAAGTTGACTTAAGATGGCTTAAGTCGACTTGATTTACTCTGCGTCCACCCTGGAGTTTCCTTAAGTCGACTTAAGCTGCTCCTTAAGTCGACTTAAAGAAAACTTAGGTCAACTTAATAAGACCTAGATTTAAGTCGACTTAAGGCTTAAGTCGACTTCTTAAGTCGACAAGCCAGTGTGGACACCCTAAGTCGACTTACAAGGTAAGTCGACTTAGGGGCAAGGGAAAAAGGGAGCCCCTGCTTCCTTCTCCTCAGGAACCTGCTAGAGGCTTGTCCTGGGGAAAGTCAGTCCCGTGCAGGACTGGCTCTCGCCAGGACAAGCCGCTAGCAGCTCGTCCCGGCCCCCTTCTCCCCAGGACCACTCCTAGGGACCACTTCTCCCCGGGAGCCCCGCGGCTCCTTTCTACCCGGGACCCTTTTTGCCGGGACCGCGCTCCAGCTGATAGGGAACCCCCAGGGATCCCTATCAGCTGGAGTGCTGGCAATTGCCAGCACGGCCCTCCAGCTGATAGGGAAACCTAGGCAGTTTTCCTATCAGTTGGAGCCTGGTCCCGGCCAGAAAGGAGCCCCGCGTTCCGTTCTGGCCGGGACTGCTCGGGTCCCAGAGAGAAGGGAGCTCCATGCTCCCTTCTCCCCCGGACTGCTTCAGGGCTTGCTGTCTGGGTGGGACCGCTTCTGGCTGGGACAGGCCCCCCTAGCCTGGGGATCCGAGGCTCCAAAGGAGCCTCGCCTCTCCCTGAACCTAACCAGTCGATTTAGAGAGTCTAGTGTAGACTCTCTAAATCGACTTAGTGAGGCCAGCTTTAAGTCGACTTAAGACTGTGTGGACTCTCTAAGTTGACTTAGTAAGGTCGACATAAAGTTGACCTAGTAAAGTCGACTTGGTAAAGTCGACCTAAATTTCTATGTGTAGACATAGCCATAATGTCGGCTGTTCCTCCCATTGAGTTCAATGGAAAAAAAAACTGCAGAAAAAGTTTCCTTTTTTTTCAGAGTAAATCTGACAATTTCAGGCCAAACTAATCCAAGCCAAAGATATAGTGCTAAAATATTACTTAATTTTAAGAGATGGAAGCTTTTCCATAAATTAAAGTTGCAATTGTCTCTCTATATATACTTACACAGTTAAAACTGACTAGAATTTGAAATTTCCAGTTCATGGTAAATTTTCAGCATTTCAGATTTTGGTTTTGGGCTATTTCAGACTGAAACCATTTTCACCCCTAAAATTCTTGCAAACTGGGATTCTGAATATTTTCATTTGTCAAACCTGGCAAAATTTCCTGAGAAATTTCAGGCTTGATGAACTGGCATTTTCTAAAGAAACTGCTTAGGTGTGTCTACACTGGCAACTTAGGTCGACTTGAGGAGGCTTAAGTTGACCTAAACAAAGCCGCATCCATACTGGGCTTTTATTAAGTTGACTTAAGCATTTCCTTAAGTCAATTTAAGGAAAGCTTACGTTGACTTAATAACACCTCATTTTAGGTTGACTTAAGCTTTAAGTCGACTCCTTAAATTGACTTAAAGCCAGTGTGGACAGGGATTAGCACCTAAATTGACCTTATTAAGTTGACTTAAAGCATTAAGTCGACTTAATAAGGTTGCTAAGGGGCTCTGCCTACACTAGAAAAGTTAAAAGTTTCTAGTGTAGATGTAGCCCATGATTTTCTGCTTCTTGATGGGAAGCTTATGGACATAGATAACAGCGGAAGAATTCTGGCTAGGGGTAGAATGATATCTTTTGGCAACTGGCAAAGGGCACACACATACTGCTGTCAGACTACCCAGCCAAACAGTGTCTTCTAAGGTATCATATAAAAACAGTGATCATGAATATAATTCACAAATTCCAAAGGGATAGCCGTGTCAGTCTAGTTCAGCAGAACAAAAAAGGAATCTTGTGGTACTTTTAAAGACTAACAAATTTATTTATATTCATATTGATGGAGAGAGCCAGCAGACAGGACTCAGCAAGACCCAGAGGTGGCAAAAGACAACTGGAGAGGACTGGCTGAGGTTCTCTTCTCACCTCACCCCTCCAGCCCGGAGAGGCGGATGCTAAAACTATGGTGGTCAGTATGGGATAATGGAGAAGTGAAGGTCACACTCTATATACACTAGGGTGGGGTGAGTTCTGCTTATTGGTTTTGTGAACACTGACTGAACTGCACTGTCACCCAAATCAGTGCTGGTTTCAATACTCCCCTTTATATTTGTTTTTTATTATTATTAAAAGGTTTATGTACTACACACAAACTTGTGCTTGCAAATGGAAAAGTATTGTTTTACAGGGTGCCCAGGGAATAATGCATGATTTCCCAGAAGACTGCATGGGGGCTCAAGCTGACATTGTTAGGAATCCCTAGATATAGAACCCGGCCCTTTGCTACTGCCTCCATGGCCTGGCAGAATATCATTGTGTGTTATACCAATTGGTTATGTATAAAGAGTTACGCATGTGTGTTAAAAATATGTTCTGGAGGCAGTAGATACACAAGTATGCTCTCAACAAATGAATGTTGTTTTGCCTGTGTCTCATATGCAAACTGAACAAAGTAAGGCCAGAGACAATGGATGTTCATTTACAACTAAGGTAAACAGAATGATTAAGCCAATCAGAAAAGCAAATTGACCAGAAGAGAAGAGAGAGAGCACAGCATTTGCACAAGCAGCAGGGGGGAAAAAAATCTTTATCTGGTGATGCACTTCAAAAGTTTACTTTTGAAAAGAAAAAGAAAGGTAGAAGATCCCTTAGCTATCTGTAGGACATAGGGAAGAGCAACTTCTGAGTCTATGAACAGTGGACCCTCTTAGACAGGAGCTGCTGATACTTTTCTGCAAATGATAGACTGAGGCAAAGATATAAGATTGCTAGAATTAAGATTTAGGCACTAGAATGCATGTGTAACATAGTCCTTCATGGTTCCTCCAGACCACACCCAGATAGCCACACTGAATGATCAAAACCCAAGCCTCATTTCTTGCATAGGGTGGAAGAGGTGGCTTCTGTCTTTCGTGGAACTCTTTAAATATTTCCAGCTAGGGCACCAAAATGAATGTTACAAACCGCCACACATTCAAAGTGACTCCCTGCCTGCAGCCCCAACAAAGGGATGGTGGGGAAGAAGTCTATAGTGCTATAAACAATCCAGGTGAAGTACAATGGATATGAAGAAATTAACCGTGCCACATCTCTAAGACAGGCTCAACCCATCCATTTTACCCTGGGAGTTTGCTGTATTCTCTTCAGAGTCAGGGTGAAGGTTTCCTGTCTAGAAATTCCCACCACAGATTCAGGCAGCCATGCCTGCAGTTTGCTGCCGAGAAAAGTCCTTTTCTTCCTTTCTGCTGTCTGCAGCTTCCTCCCTTTTAAAGGCCTCCTTCCTATCATGCATGATTGACAGGGCCAGAGGGGTAGGGCTAGCCCTGCCACCACAGTCTTTCTGGTCCATTCCTCATCAATGTGGGGCCCAGAGGTCACGTCACAGTGTGCTATTTTTGTTTTGTCTATATGCATCCATCCTATTCTATTTCTTTTATTCTTGCCTGATGTCACTTAAATCCATGTTCTTTGTTAATAAAAATATTGTTCTATTACAAAACCGTCTCAGTGCTATTACTGTATATTGAAGTAAAGTGTGAGCACTCAGCCAAACAGCCTGGTGTGGGCTCTTGTCTTCTTGGAGGCATCAAATTTTATAATGTCTCTGAGTATCTAGTGAAAAAAACTGAACAATCCAGGGAAATGTCTCTGGGAACTTGGGTTCACTGATTCTTCCCTGTAAGTCAGGGTTTTGACTGGCAGAATTTTAAGGAGTTTGCTGCAAGGCAAACAGACTGGAATGCTAGGTAGCAGACATGCAGGTTAACAGCAGTAAAGCTCTCGCTTGCTGAGGCCATTTCATGGTTCTGAGTTCCCTCAGTAAAATGAAACAAGAACAACAGAAACAAGATGGTTTTATTTGAGAAAATGGAGTAAAGAGGAAAATACTGGAGGCAGGTTTGAGCCAAAATGAAGATGCTGAATTGATAGGAAGAAAAGATGCAATCAAGGGTAGGTGGAGAGTGGGTAGGGGTGTGATCCTGGAGCATTTTGGATAGGGAAAAAATGATGTGGGAAGGTTTGGGCTGGTAAAGGGAGGTAATTGGACATAGGGAGGAGAAGAGTGAAGCAGAAGACATTGGATTAGAGGAGTGGGAGAGGGTTTGACTAGGAGTGGAGGAGGACATGATGGTATAGAAAGATTCTGGCATGTGGAAGTGGGTCTGGGTGGCTATTGGTGGAGATTTTGGTCTTGTCATTTTTATATTCATGAAACTCTTCAGTGATGGTCAACTGTTAAGCAAGAGCTTACAACTTCTATGCATCTGTTATAGTGTACGTTCCTCAGAGCAGAGACTGTCTTCTTCTAAACAGCACTGAGCACATTATTGGTGTCCAATTAATAAATAATAGTTAGCATACAGGAATAGCGTTGGCCTATCTGAAGAGGTACTACAACCATGCCATTCCTTCCCAATAGTTTAGTCTGGAAATCTTTGTGGTACTGGCACCAAAACTTACAATTATCAGTGTCCAGTTCTAATAGAGTATATGGAGATCATTTCCATACCTGGCAGCCCTCTAGCTTTGGGTTGGTGAATTAGCACTTGAAGCTTATTCATGTGTGTCAATGAATCCTATTAAACCATTAATTTCTGCAAAGCAATTTCCAGCATTCACTCTTCAATGCTCACCTTCACATCACTTGTTCATACTGTCTGTATCATTTTATTGCTGGTCCTTAGAATCCATTAAGTGAGTTGCATGGGGATGAAGACCTGACCCCCCAAAAAGGAGAGAAAGCTGTGAGGTGGTCTGAGGGATGATGGTTCCTGGTGAAGGAGCATTATAACAACAATTTCCACTTGCCTTATCCAGAGATAGGGAGGGCAAATGGAGCAGAGGAGAATGCATAAGAGAAGGAGGGGAAGAGACATAAAAGAGGGGAAAAGAGGAGGAAAGCAGAAAAATAACGTGGAGAAGAAAAGGAGCAAAGTAACATGAAGACGATGTCTAGAATGGAGGTTATCACAACTGATTAAGAGAGCTTTAAACTAGGGAGTTGTGGGAGATGGTTGGGAGATGCCTAGGTAACCTCCACACCTGACTTTAGCAGTGAGAAGCTAAAAACTGAAGTAAGAAAGGGCACAGCAGTGGGAAGCAGAATGGACATTGAGAGGAAGGATAGTATAAATACCAGTGTAGTAGGCAATATTGGCGGTAGAATGACTGTGCCAAATCAGTTAAGGAACATGAGCAAAGCCAAGCAACAAAAATTAAAATGTTTATACCAATGCAAGGAGACTGGGCAACAAAATGGAGTAACGAGAGCTACTAGTAGAGGAAGTGAAACCAGATATGGTAGGGATGACAGAAACATGGTGGAATAGTTGTCACCACTGCTGTACAAGTATTGAATGGTATGTGCTGTTTAGGAAAGACAGATATGAAGGCAAAGATGGCATTATATATCAATGATGAGGTAGACTGTAAAGAAATTAGAAGTGATGGAATTGATAAGACAGAGTCTGTCAAAGTAAATATCCCATTGGGAAGAACACTACTAGAACATCCCCTGGAATGGTGCTTAGGATGTGCTACAGAGTACTGGGATCTGATTAAGACATAGATAGAAACCACTTTAAGGCTTTTAATGAAGTAAATACTACCAGGAACTATGTGATTATGGTAGACTTTAACTTCCAAGATACAGACTGGAGGACATGTGCTGGTAGTAATAATAGTGCCCAGATTTTTGTGGATGTGATAGCTGATGAATTCTTTCACGAAACAGTTACTGAACCAACAAGAGGGGATGCCATTTCAGATTTGGTATTGGTGATTAGTGAAGACTTCATAGAAGACTTGATTGTAGGTGAGAACCTTAGGTCGAGTGACCATGAGCTAATTCAATACAAACTAAATGGAAGGTTAAACAAAAATAGATCTGTCTTTGACTGCAAAAAGAACTAAGTTTACAAAATTAATGGAATTAGTTGGGGGAAGTGGTTTGGACTGAAGAATTCTTGGATCTAAAGGTGAAGGAGGTTGGAATTACTTCAAGTCAAAGTTATAGGAACTATCTGAAGCCTGTATCTCATGTAAGGGAAAAAAAAATCATAGCTAAGAGATGTAGACCAAATTGGATGAGTAAACATCTCAGACAAGTGATTAAGAGAAAGCAGAAAACCTACAAGGAGTAGAAGAGGGGGGGATCAGAAAAAAAAAAAGGTAGCTCTTGGAGGTCAGAACATGTAGAGATAGAGTGAGAAAGGCCAAAAGCCAAGTAGAGTTGGACCTTGCAAAGAGAATTAAAACCAATAGTAAAATATTCTATAGCGATATAAATAGGAATTAAAAAAAGAAAGAAGTGGAACGGCTAAGCCCTGAGGATGGGGTAGAGGTTAAGGATATTCTGAGCATAGCTGAATATCTAAACAAATACGTTGCCTCTATTTTTAATGAGGCTAATGATGAAGTTGATGAGTGATAGGGTGGCTAATGGGATTAAGGATATGAAAGTGGAAATTGAGGGATTGAGGATATGGAGGTGGAAATTACCACATCTGAGGTAGAAGCCAAACTCAAACTGCTTAATAGGACTCAGTCGAGGGGCCCAGTTAATCTCCATCCAAGGATATTAAAAGAACTTGCATATGAAGTTGTAACCTACTAGCAACGATTTTTAATGAATCTTTAAATTCAGGGGTTGTATCATATGATTGGAAAATTGTTAACATAGTTCTTATTTTTAAGAAAGGGAAACAAAGTGATTAGGGTAATTACAGACCTGTTAATTTGACCTCAGTAGTATGCAAGGTACTGGAAAAAAATTTGAAAGAATAATTAATGACATCGAGGTTAATGGTAACATGACTTTACATAAGACAGACTGTGCCAGACCAACCTGATCTCTTTTTTTGAGAATATAACAGATATTTTAGACAAAGGGAATGCAGTGTATCTAATTTACCTAGCTGTCATTCAGGCATTTGATACAGTTTCCATATAGGGAATTATTAGTTAAATTAGAAAAGATAGGGATTAATATGAAAACTGAAAGCTGGATAAGGAACTGGCTAAAGGGGAGACTACATTAGGTCATACTGAAAAGTGAACTGTCAGGCTGGAGGGAGGTTACTAGTGGAATTCCTCAGGGATCAGTCTTGGAACCAATCTTATTTATCTTTTATATTACTGACCTTGCACAAAAAGTGGCAATGTGCTAATAAAGTTTGCGGATGACACTAAATTGGGAGGTATTGCCGTATAGAGACGGATTGGGACATCATACAGGAAGATCAGAAAGGCCAAAGGACAATTGGAGTTGCAGCTAGCAAGGAATGTGAAGGATAACAGGAAAGGGTTTTACAAGTATGTCAGTAACAAGAGGAGGATCAGGGATAGTGTAGGTCCCTTACTGAATGGGGCAGGTATCCTTGTGGTGGATGGTGGGGAAAAGGCTGAAGTACTCAATGCTTTTTACTTCAGTCTTCACAGGGAGGGCCAGCTCCCAGGCTACTACACTGGGTAATGCAGAATGGAGAGAAGAAGAGCGGCACTCAGTGATGGAAGGTCAGATTAGGGACTACTTAAAGAGGTTGGATGTGCACAAGTCTATGGGGCCGGATGAACTGCATCCGAAGGTGCTGAGGGAGTTGGCCGATGTGATTGCAGAGCAGCTGGCCATTATCTTTGAAAACTCGTGGCAAATGGGGGAGGTCCTGGAGGATTTGAAAAAGGCAAATATAGTACCTATCTTCAAGAAAGGGAAAAAAGGAGGATCCAGGGAACTACAGACCGGTCAGCCTCACCTCAATCCCTGGAAAAATCAAGGAGCAGGTCCTCAAAGAATTCATCCTCAAACACTTGGAGGAAAATAGAGTGATCAGGAACAGTCAACATGGATTCACCAAGGGCAAATCGTGCCTGACCAACCTGATCTCCTTCTATGATGAGATGACTGGATTTGTGGATGCGGGAAGAGCCATTGACATGATATACCTCGACTTTAGCAAGGCTTTTGCTACAGTTTCCCACAGCACTCTCATCAGCAAGTTAAGGAAGTATGGATTGGATGAATGGACCGTAAGGTGGATAGAAAACTGGCTAGATCAACCTGCTCAGTGGGTAGGAATCAATCGCTCAATGTCTAGTTGGCAACCAGAAAAGAGTGGAGTGCCCCAGGGGTCGGTCATGGGCCAGTTCTGTTCAACATCTTTATTAATGATCTGAATGATGGGATAGACTGTACACTCAGTAAGTTCGTGGATGACACCAGGCTGGGGGGAATGGTAGACACAGTGGAGGGCAGGGACAGGATTCATGGAGACTTTGACAAATTGGAACACTGGGCTAAAAGAAATCTCATGAGGTTCAACAAGGACAAGTGCAATGTCCTGCAGTTCGGACAGAAAAATCCCATGCAGTGCTACAGGCTGGGGACCGATGGGCTAAGTAGCAGCCCTGTAGAAAAGGACCTGGGGGTTATGGTGGATGGGAAGTTGGATATGAGTCAACAGTGTGCCATTGTAGCCAAAAAGGCCAATGGCATATTGGGCTACATCAGTAGGAGTGTTGCCAGCAGATCGAGGGATGTGATAATTCCCCTCTATTCGGCACTGGTGAGGCTGCATCTGGAATACTGTGTCCAGTTTTGGGCTCCCCAGTACAGAAAGGATGTGGCCAAATTAGAAAGAGTCCAGTGGAGGGCAACGAAAATGATTAGGGGGTTGGGGCATATGACTTACGAGGAGAGACTGAAGGAAGTAGGCTTATTTAGTCTGCAGAAGAGATGACTGAGGGGGGATTTGATAGCAACCTTCCACTACTTGAAGGGGTGCTCCAGAGAGGAGGGAGCTAAGCTGTTCTCGGTAGCAACAGAGGACAGAACAAGGAGCAATGGTTTCAAGCTGCAGCTGCAGAGATCGAGGTTGGATATTAGGAAAAGCTTTCTCACTAGGAGGGTGGTGAAGCATTGGAATGGGTTGCCTAAGGAGGTGGTGGAATCTCCATCTTTGGAGATATTTAAGGTCCGGTTAGACAAAACCCTGGCTGCGATGATTTAGAGGGAGTGGTCCTGCTTTTAGCAGGGGGATGGACTAGATAACCTAATGAGGTCCCTTCCAGCCCTAAGATTCTATGATTCTAAGATCTGGATGATCTTGTAAACTGGAGTAATAGGAATAGGATGAAATTTAATAGTGGAAAGTGAAAAGTCATGCATTTAGGGACTAATAACAAGAATTTTTGCTATAAGCTCGGGACGCATCAGTTGGAAATGACACAGGAGGAGAAGGACCTGGGCATATTGGTTGATCATAGAGTGGCTATGAGCTGCCAATGTGATGTGGCTGTGAAAAAAGCTAAAGTTGTCATAGGATGCATCAAACAAGGTATTTCCAGAAGAGTTAGTACTGTTATACAAGGTTCTGGTGAGTCCTCATCTGGAATAGTGAAGCTCTTGTTCTCCATATTCAAGAAAGATTAATTCAAACTGGAACAAGTGCAGAGAAGGGCTAATATGATGTTCCTTGGAATGGAAGATCTGCCTTATGAGAGTAGACTCAAAGATCTTGCCTTGTTTAACCTAATCAAAAGAAGGTTGAGGGAAGATATGATTGCTCTCTACAAATACACCAGAGGGATAAATACCTGGGAGAAAGAGGAATTATTTAAGTTCAGGGCCAATGTGGACAAAAGAACAAATGGATGTAAACTAGCCACCAGGAAAGTTTAGACTTGAAAATATATGAAGATTTCTAACCATCAGAGGAGTGAAATTCAGTAGCCTTTCAAGGGGAATAGTGGGGGCAAAAAAACTAGCTGGCTTCAAATCTGAGCTTGATAAATTTATGGTAGACTAGTATGATGGGGAAAACCTAGTTTGGAAATTGACTGATCTTTGCCCACTGGTGGTACATATGCCAGTGGCCTGAGATGGAATGTTTCATGGGGTGAGTTCTAAGTTATTACAGAAAATTTTTTTTTAGGTGTCTGGCTAGTGGGTCTTGCCCATATGCTCAGGGTTTAACTGATTGCCATATTTGAGATGGGTGGGAATTTTCCCTGAGAGCAGATTGGAAAAAGCTCTGTGCATTTTTTGCCTTCCGCTGTAGCATGGGGCATGGCTCACTTGCTGTTGGATTCTCTGTACCTTAAAGTCTTTAAACCATGATTTGAGTACTTTAATAACTCAGTTATAAGTTAGAGGTTTATTACAGGAGTGGGAGGATGAGGTTCTGTGGCCTGCATTGTGCAAGAGGTCTGATTAGATGATCACATTGGTGCCTTCTGACCTTGGAGTGTATGAATCTATAAGAAGACAAACTGAAAGGTAACAGGATAAAGAGGGAAGAGAAAGAATGGGTTAAGAAGTATTTATAGATAAGAGGAGAGGGAAGAAGAGGTGTTAAAAAAAAATAGGATGGTGGAGGAAAAAGATAAGAAAATTACTAGGAAAAAATCCCCCAGAAAACATGTGGAAGAGAAAAACAAGAAAAAAGTCCGAATGCAAGAAATGAGATTCTTGTTAGCCATAGATAAGAAGCAGTGATGAAACCAATTCATACATTCAGAAGTGCAGGAGCTTTTGAGGATAGGAAAGGCTCAAACACCTGAGAAAGAAGAATGTAATGACACTTTGGTTTCTGCTTTAGAAAAAATGTCCTGGGAAGAGTGCCCTGGACTTAAACCATAAGGAGTCATCTTTGGTCACAAGATGCCAGGGTGTAAGTATCTTCTTCCCATAACTCAAATTCTTTGCCTGAACAAAATAACTAGTAAGAAATGAAAGAGGAGACCATGGGTTCAATTCCCAACAGCAAATTATATCCAGTAACTGATTCCTTTAGACACAAATAAAAAGATGGTTAATTTAATATCTCCTAAACATTCAGCTCCATACAGTTATAAGTTTTTGTAAGTCTGCTGAAAGAATACATTAATGTTGACCATATTAGTAAGGCCTAAAATTAAAAATATTTTTTTTGTGACAAACACTGTTAGATTCTGTAGCAGACAACTGTATGGATATCATTTTGGAAAACAAACCAGCAAATACATTAAAAAGTTGCCATTCAAACCCACTTCTGTATCTTAGTTGTTTATCTCATCTCTGAATATACTCCCATTCTCTAGCAAGGAAGCACCATTCTTACAGCTCTGCTATTGCTCTGCCTTTGCCTGTTTGTTTCTGGATTGGCAAAGCAGAAATACAGTCCATATGGAAACTAGCAGAGGAAGGAGGGGGTGGATGGACGTTCAGGTATAGTGTTTCCTTGTAGGTTGAAGCTGCCAGTGCCTGGGAGGCTGTAAATTCTTTCTTCCCTCTCCCAAAGAGGGGGAGTTTCCAAGGCCAGCACATGCATATTCCTTCCCTAGCCACAAAAATTGAGAGGGGGACTCAGTGACACATTTTGATAGTTTCTGTGGTGTGGGAATTTTGTGATTAGGGACACAAGTGGGTAGAATTCATAGCTGCATAATCAAGGAGAACAGCCATTAGGTATCAAAGTTATTAGGATAAGTTTTCAGAAGATTAAAATTATGCTTTCATTGATTATAAAACCAGAAGGTACTACTGTAATCATCTAGTCTGTCTGACCTTTTATATACAGGTCATAGGACTTCCCTGAATTAGTTCCTGTTTGTATTTAGCAAACCCTCCACAATAGCTCTCATAGTGGATTTTCTGATCCCAGCTAATTCCCTGTTGACAGGCACTTGTTATCTTCCACAGAGCGAGCATCAAACTCATTTCCAAAGTGAAGGGGAGGTTCTCTTCTTCTTTAATGGTGATAATGTTAAGACAAGCACAGATGCATGTTCCAGAGTGCCTTCCTCATACTGTAGTTTTGCAACCATGCTTCTGTCTTTTCCAGATTTCAGTAACTCATTTCTTTTTGCCTGAGACTGTACCTGCCTGTTCTCTGGGGAGCTGTGCAAATTTCTCACATCAGTCTCTGCTTTCTGCAGGTACTGCTGGAACTCCCTGCACTGTTTCACTGCAGCTGCCTCCTGATGCCTTTTCCAAAGCTTCAGAAGAAACTTATTTTAGTGAGCAAGACGTATGAGCTGCTGAGTGTTCATTCTATTTTTCAAAAATGATTTAGAGGCTGAATTTATTCTGGCTTTAATGGATTTATGGAAGTTTCCAGTGGATATATTGGAGTTTACCAGGAGATTATAGGAACTTGATCTCTTTTCCCACAATTCTTCTGGCCCTCGGAAGTCTCTTATGGAAGGCTTTTGAAATTTCCTAACAGCCACCACTGCTTCTGCAAGCTGTGCCAGAAAGTGTGAGCGAGGCCCTGGACAGCAGTGAAACAGCTCAGAATGTAAATCACGGTATTGCCAACTTCTAGCATTCAAAAAACTTAAGTCAGGCCACCAAATTATGAGATCAGCCTAAAAATGATACGCTTTTCAAAATAATAAATGCTGAGTGTTGTTTGCTATATTTTTCAATCTTTAGAGGAAGCCAACCCCTACCCCAAAGTTCATAGAATCTTAGAAACTGGAAGGGACCATGAGAGGTCAAGTCCAATCCCCTGCAATCATGGCAGGACCAAGTACCATCTTAAACCATCCCTGACAGCTCTTTGTCATATTATCATTTCAAGTTCAAAATTCAATCTGAAATGCACATGCAAAAATGTGAGCCTCCCTGCTGGCTACTCAGAGAGGGGCTTCACTTCCCCTCACTCCTAACTCCTCCAATGTAGAAGCTGCTGTCTTCTACGGTTACCTTCGTTTTCCTCCGTCTCCTCACCCACTCACATTCTCCCTCCATGGTCCCTCAGGACTCCTGTCCCTAGCCCACCACCTCAATTCACATGCCCAAACATTTTCCTTTCCCTTTACTGTATCCTATCCTCACATTTACCCTGTTACCCTGTAAACCCAACCCTCTTTAGTTCTCCACATGTTCCCTTGCAAACCTGAGCCCCTCCTACGTCATGTTTCCCTATCCTAAGTTGTGTTTGGGGGAGGCTGAGAAAAAGCCCAGGTTTCTCTGTAGTTATAAGGAGTGGAGCAGGCTGGGTTGAGTGTCAGTTCAGGTTGGGGCACAATTCTGGTTTGGGAAGGGTCTGGGTTGGTTCAGGCTGTTGCCTGGTTCTGACTCAGGGACGGTGTGGTTGGGTTAGGGGATTAGTTCAGGTTTGCTTCTGGTTTTGATTTTGGTTCCAGCTGAGACCAGGTTCTGGTTAGGGGACGTTCTGGATCAGTTCATGACCCAGAGCCGGGACACCTCTGGCTCAGTTTGGAGCCCAGTTCTGGGTCAGAGGTACTCTGGCTCGGTTCTATCCAGGGCCCAGTTCTGAATGGCGTCTGATGAAGTTTGGTGATTGGTACTTGTTTGAGGCTCAGTGCTGGGTGGGGAGGCTGTGGTTTGGTTCTGGTTGGGGTCTGGCTTTGGGGTGCCATAACTTGCTCTAGGTTGGTGTCTGGCTCTGATGGGCCAGTTCAGGGCCTGTTCAAGGAGACTGTAACCAGCTTCTGTTTCAGTTCTGATGAGAGAGGCTAGGGCTCAAGCAGGGGGATTGGCTGCATAGCAAAAAGATTCAGGGCACAGGCTATCAAACTCCCCCCACTATTTCCCCCACCTCACCCTCCCAGCTTCCCCCTCCCCCCTGCCTGGAGCAGCCTCACTCTGGCTTTCCCCAACCCCAGCTGGGGGCTGTCACCCCCCCCCCCAGCTTCCCTGCTGGCCCCCAACCCCATTTTCCCTCCCAATGCTCACTTGGCTTCAGCCTAGCTCAGCTCCCTTTTCCTTCACCTCACCCAGGTGCTACTTACCCTGTTGCTGTGCTCCTGGAACTCAAGAAGTGGCAGACGGCAACCCACAGCGGCCAGAGATGCTGCTGCCTGGAAAGCACTGCCTGGGCCTAGGCCACCCAGGCAGGTTTTAAAATTTCCTGCTGCTCTTCTCCTGCCCTGGGCCATATGCCTGGCTGTGCACAGGGTGGGGGATTTAAAAAAGTTCTGCCCCAGCTAATCTCCCAAGCATACAAGGGCTCAGGGAAGGCTACATGCCACAGGCCGTGATTTGGGGCACTCTGCAGCATATTTAGGGCATGGGCCAGGAGCCAGAGAAGAGCAACGGGAAATTTAAAAAAGCCTTCTGCATGGCCTAGGCCCAGGCAGCATGTTCCAGGCATTGTCTCTGATGTCTGTGGGGTCGCCATTGGTCTCTTCTTGAGGTCCAGGAACACAGGGACAGGGTGAGTAGTGCTTGGGTGAGATGGAGGGAGGAGAAGAAAGGAGAACTGGGCAAGGGGGCTGCAGGGAGCTGGGTGAGTGCAGTGATCAGGAAGGGGGGGTTGGAGAAGCTGAGGGTGGGGCAGCCCCAGCTGTTGGGAAAGGGGGGAGATGAGGTGGGAATGCTGGGGGGGCGGGGAGGTGTCCCTGGACTGGCGGGGGGGCTGAAATGGGAAAGCTGAGGGTGAGGTGGCACCTGGCTGGCGGGGAGCGGGTGAAATAGCCGGGGGGGAGGGGATTGTGGGCCTGTGCCCCAAATTTTTTTGCTACGCAGCAGCGTCCCTGGCACGGTCACGTGGACACATACCCAGCCCGGGCACGGACAGCTGCTCCCAACCCCCGACAACCGACTAAGCTGAATGCGGCGCAGAGGGCGTCGGGGAGGTCTGGGAACCTCCCCCCTCTCTTCATTGGCTGCTGGCTCAGTGACGCGCACCCCCCGGCACCGCGAGGAGCGCTAAGTTTGAGTGACTGGAGGTTGTTTACCGGTTTCCATAGTAACCGCCCGGTCAGCCCTTAAATAGCTCCTCCCCCTGAGGGGCGGGGCTCTGTTGCTGCCGGAAGTGAAGATGGCGGCCTCCTCGGAGCTGCTTACGGGCTGGTGCCTCTTCGGCGTCTCGCTGCTGGTAGGGGGCGGCGCGGCTGTGCCCGAGACCCTTCCCGGCCTGGCTGCCCTGGGCTCTGTGGGGTCCCCACGCTCGTCCCCCTGTGCGGCTGCTGGGGCTAAGGGCTCCCGCCAGTGGCGGATGACGGTGCGGGGAGCCATGCGGGGACGCCAGGCTGGCCCTGCACAGGTGCGGGAGGAGAGAGGCAGGAGGCTCTGAAAGGCTCAGAGCTTCCTGCGCCCCTTCCGTGTTCTGAAGAGCCAGCCTGGACCCCCGCCCCCGGGGTGGAAGGGAGGCTCCCCCCCATCAGAGCCAGTGGGAGAGCCAGGCTGGGCTGCAATGCTCCTTCTAGGTCTGGGGAAAAACACAGCCGCAGGCTAAGGCAGTTGGATGCTCCCCCCCAGGTCCTAGTGCTGGAAGGGTTTCTTTTCTATGAATGTTGGGCTGCCCAGGGTAAGTAGAAATGAATTTTTTCCAGGACTAGGACCCAGGAGGCAGCATCTAACTGCAGCACACCACTCGAGCCCAGTGCAGGAAGGGAAAGTAACATAGGTCTGATCTGGGAGGAGTGGGTGCCATCAGCATCCCCCCATGTGTCCTGGGGGCTGACCCATTTCCCCTCCCCCCTCTCAGGGTACAGGGAGAGGAGGGGGGAATGAGGCTGCCTTGTCTGAGCCCTGGGTGGACTAGAGTGGTGGACAGGAAGTGTCTGGTGGGGGCTGCAGGAGGTGCTGATAGGTGCCCTTCAGTGCCCCTGGTCCTGTCTGTGTGGAGAGGAGCCAATTAGCTCCTCTTCCCGCCTTAGGAGGGGTGTGGGGTGAGGTTGCTATGTCCCATCCAGGGGCAGGCTGGATTGGTGGACAGTTAAGTGCTGGTGGGGGAGGCACTGAGCTAGACTGGCCGTTCATGAGGGGAGGATGCAGGAGGTGTTGAGGGTGCCCTTCAGCATACCTACCCCTTGCATCTACATGTGTGGGGAAGAGCTGACTGGGCCACCTTTCCCTCCCCAGATGGCGTGGGGGAGGCTGCCCTGTCCTGGCTGGGCTGCAGGGGACCAGTGGCCCCCTGCATGCCAAGTAAGTAGTTCCCAGCCTCATGCCCCCTCTGCAGATACAGACTCCCCCTTCAGGGCAGCTGGAGGAGAGGGCTTGGTCATCTCCTTCCCCTGGGTGGGAGGCATGAGGCATGGGAGGGGGGCATAAATGTGGGCTTGGGCTTGGTACACCACTGGCTCCCACACAGCACCTCTTACCCAGATGTCTGCTTTTCACCCCTGTGCTACTTGGGGCTATGGGTGTGGGGGGAACCTTTTCATGGGGCCCATGAAGCATGTGGCTCTCAGCCATGTCCCTGGTGTATCCTGACTCTTGGCTCACTGAGACCCTTCCCTACTGATGTCTCCTGTGTTAATTGACAGGCCTTCCCATGTTACATCGCTGTGGATGTGATAGAGCTGCCCACATTGCCTTCCCCTGAGGAGTTGGGACTAGATGCTTGGCTCTTGTACCTTTCTTCCTAGGTCTCTGATTGTTCTGGGAGTACCAGCTGAGACAGGCTGTACAGGGGGACCTGTAAAAAGCAGCATGGGGTCATGTAGTTATTACAGACTGTATCATAAGGCCCCAAATTGAGGTTTCACAGCAGTCCTCATTCTGACACTTCCTAACAACTGATTTCACAGTCTTTTCATAACTTTAATTTAAACAAAACAAACAAAAAACACATGAATCCCTGTTGGCCATCAGCACTTGCAGGGCTGGATTAAGGGGCCTTGGGGCCCTGGACTGCCCACCACTGTGGGGGTCCCTTCTGGCCTGGAGGCCCAGCCCCCAACTATGGCAGCTTGCAGAGGGGCCTGGGTCATGGCCTGGAAGGCCACACCAGAGGCCGTACCACCTGCTAGTTGGCCCCACCACCCAGAGTGGTGCAGACATGCGCTGGCTCACTCTGCCTCTGGCCCCAGGGTTCCACCCCCTTGTTGCTGGCAGGGGCCATCCCAGCATCCCTCACTCCACCAGCAAGCCCTGCCAGTGCTGTGGCCGGCAGGTGCCAGGGGCTGGATTAACATAAGGGCCTTGAGGCCTAGGCCTGGGGCCTTGGCTCCTATAAACCCTTCATTAATCTGGCCCTGGCATTTGAACTGATGGAGCAAATAGTAAACTGGCCTCCTTTGGGAGACAGAAAACAAACCGCTTGTGGCAGATTTTAGTCATGTTCTTTAATGCCAGAAAGATGATGTTCTGGTCTTATGATGACAAGAACAGTTTAAGCATCTATATGGAATAGAAATAGTATAATTTCTTTTGTATTTCAGGCTATACTGGCTTTCTGCTGGGTTTATGTGCGCAAGTACCAGAGTCGCCGGGAAAGTGAAGTAATTTCTACCATAACAGCTATTTTTGCATTGGCAATTGCACTTATCACATCAGCACTTCTGCCAGTGGACATTTTTCTGGTTTCATATATGAAAAATCAAAATGGCACATTTAAGGTATGAACAATTTGTTTTCCTGAATGCCAAAAATGCTGTACCATGTGTTTTTCTTTACCTTTTTGTTCTCTTCGTTATTTGTTGTCAAACTGAGTCACATTTTAGTGTGTTGTTTAATTACTGGAATTTTTGTCTGGAGAAAGGATTAGAATTGCAAACTAATGGGGCTTGTCCTTTACCACTAAAATAGATTTCATCCTTTTAACTTTATAATGTAAACCTGCTCTTCTCTCATACGAAAATATTAATATTACCAGTTTTTTATAGTAGACACAGAAGTAGACTTGTCTAGGTGCCTCTGAGAATTATTCATTTAATACTGCATAAACAAAAATCAGGAGAGACTCCTAAATAGCTCCTGCTATAAAATACAGGAAAATAAGTCTTTCTGTAAGATAAATATACCCATGGAACAGAACAAGTAGTATTTATTCCAATGAGCTTTCAGTATAAGGCCTGCTTTAGATTTAAAAATTAGATTGACTTAGCTAGTTGCTCAGAGCTGTGACAAACTTTGTTTCTTGAGCGCCTTGGTTAAGTTGAACTAACCCTTGTTATAGATGGGGAAGAAGCCTTCCATTGACCTAGTTATGGCCTCTTGGAGCACCAGGAAGTAATGAGAGAGACCTGTACATAGATGGTCTTAACACCTTTTTATAATCTGAGTGTAGGGTCTCCGAAAAAGATAAAATCTTACAGAAGAAAACTTAAAATAATAAACAAACCTCCCTGAATCTCAAGTTTTGGAATGCTGACTGACTTGTGCAGGCATTGATGGGCTTGAGGATCTCTATTCCCAGAAGTGTGGATTTTAGCAATTAATGACCTCTTAAATTTCTCTTCTTGATATAATTCTACAGTTACAGATAAAAGCAGTATTACCCCTAATGGGGATGTAGTTATATGGGCATAAGGGTGTTCGTATCAGTATACGTTATTCCTGTAAGAGAAGAGTATAAGCTAAACTAATAACAGGAATCTTTATACCCATATAAGTGCATCCACCCTAGGTGTCTTGCATGTATAACTATTTTGGTAGACAAAAACCACAGTCCCATAACAAATAATTGGAACAGGACTTGGCCACTAGTATGGATCTTTAAATGTATCTTAGAATTCCTTGACCAGGAAATGCTGTCTGTAACATGCAGAGATCAGGGTGGTGATCATATGCAGATCTTTATTGCAGTGATAGAGAATGTGTGACATTGGCCTACTCTGTCTATATGGCCAACATACTATGGTTTCTTCAGCAGATTTTGAGTAGGTTCTGATACCTAGTATCCATAGTCAGCATTTTAATTTGAAAGCTTTTAAAATGTAAAGAATTTACCTCATTTTTGGACAATAATAGATCCTACTGCTTCTCCAATTTGCCTTTAAATTTCAGGTTAAGTAGCCAGTGTGCTTAGTTTCTGTTCATATGGATCTCCTGCAAAATTACTCTTGTAGTCATATTTACATGGTAATCAAAAAGTGTACTATGATAGATACCTGTTAGACATATCATAAAGATGCTCTTTGATACTAAGTTTTCAATCAGGATCTCTTTATTGATATTTTTCTTTAATTTTGAACCAAGAGGAGTTCCATGCTGGCAGTTACATCTGGTGTTTAAATGCAAGAATATTATGTAACTCAATGTTCAAAGCAAATATTGATAACTAGGGGCCAATGGAAATGCCTCCAATGCAGAATAATTATGCAGCCTTTTTACCAAGTCCATACTGTGTATTCAGTATTGTAAGTATCTGTCTATTTAATCAGCCGAGTTCTTTTGGCTCTGGAAGAACTGGAATTCTTGTAAACCACTAAGAATAAAACCTTGAACTTCACAGTTTGATAGTAGAAAAATATTTACAATTTTAAAAAGGTCTTAAAACATGGATTGGAAGTATTGCTTTTGTGAAATAAGTGTTAAATAATTTCCCTCCTTCTTCAATCTTGCTAGGAGTGGGCTGATGCTAACGTTACTCGTCAAATTGAGGACACAGTACTCTATGGTTATTACAGTGAGTATTTTTAAATCTGCTTCTAAAATTAAGGTTTTCTGCAGTGACTGGATCATGTATTGTAAGCTAATCTTCCAGGGGGTTATAACTAAACTGAAAACTGATTCTGAACTAAACCTTATTTCCATCTAGAGTCTAACGTGTTTTTTCTTTTTTATGTGAAGTAAAATTGCAG
This sequence comes from Pelusios castaneus, assembly GCA_007922175.1. Lineage (NCBI taxonomy): Eukaryota > Metazoa > Chordata > Testudines > Pelomedusidae > Pelusios > Pelusios castaneus. The sequence continues at coordinate 3,261,602 of ML685883.1, forward strand.
TTTTCTTATTGAAATGCAATTCTGGGGGCTTCTACATATGGACTTACCATGCCATCAGTGTCTATCAGCATTAATACATTGGAATGATTATGCTTAAAACTTTGCTAATGAGTTTTGGTGTGTGGATATACAATACAGAATGTGGACTATTGTTGTTAATAGACTTTCATAGCATAGACTGTAATGAGTTCCTTGGGGAAATTTCTTTGGCCTGCTGTACTATACTTGTCACTTTTTTAGTATGTAGCGTGGTATGTCAAGGTTTCTTACAATTAAGTTAATGGGAAGTTTTTCTACTATACATAACTCAGTGCAGTTTTGTTTTTATATTATAATGCCTGCAGTATATAAGACCATGCACTGTACAGACACTACCTAAGGACGAGATCTAATTCAGTGGATGAGCGTAATGAAACCGACTTAAGAGTGAGCCTAAACAAATCCAAAGCAGGAAAACTTCTAAGCTTGCTCAAAAATGTGGCTTTTAAAATCTAAACAGTTATAGCAAGTGTTGGATCCTCTTCTGCAATCTGTCCTTCTTTCTAAATAAAATATTTATACATAGTAATAGTGGCTAATATTTTGCACAAAGTTTTAGTTAAAATAACCATCACAGCATTTTTTGAACTCTCCATTCAAAAACATAGAAACGAGCATGGGTAACATGTTCAGTAGTTGAATACATATTGAGGATTCATAATACAAATTAAAAGACTAATCACATACCAAAAAAGTGAAACTAAGATTTGTTTTCTGTGGTCTAGGCAAAGTTTGTGTTGTCTCATTAAAAAGGCCTCTGTTAAACACAATTTTAAGCCTGAATTTCTTTAGGGGGCTGGGGAGTACTCTTGAAGATATGTTGGGAATGAACTATTCTAAATTTTTGTTGAGTTGTAAGTCTTTCTGCTGGGCAATGACTCTAATACATTTACTAGATACATTTGTAGATTTGCTCTCTATGTTGAAGTGGAACCTAAAGACTCAAACATCAATAGTTGGTATGTATGTAGTGGCTTTCACACTTTGAAAGTACAAACATTTGCTAATGTTCTGCAACTAGGAGCTCATTGTACTTTGAAGATGCCAGAGAAAATCAAAAGGCCAATTCTGAGTAGCCTCAAGATGCAGTCATAGAATTCATTTGACTTCTCAAAAAGCATCTTTGTTGTGGCTTGCGTTGATAGTGCTGCTACAGAAGCTGTGATAAACCTATATTTAAAAACAAAAAACCCCAAACAAAACACAGTCTGGTCCCTGTCTAGAAAAGGAGCTCCTCTCTTCTTGCCATTGTTTATAAACTTTTCCCCATCACAACAATAACACTCCTCTAAATGAGAAATATCAGATGGCTTACCTTGAGAAATAAACTAGATGCAGAATACCATACAAGAACTTTGAATGCTTTTACAAGATTAAATAGGTAGTCTGTGCCTTCTGGTTTCTGTGAGTAGTCAGCTTCGTTTGGGCTTTTCTTTTCTGGAAAAAGTCTTGAGCTTTCCTTGTCACTTCTGTTAAGTGATGATTTATTGATTTGACAAACTCTACAAATATGGCTACTTGTAAGAAAGACACTCTTCTGATACATGTCAGAGGAAGGGGGCATGACTGACCCACACAGGGTTACCTATTCCTGTGTTGCTTTGTTGTTGCTGTCTGTTCCTGGTCCAATGTCAGGTTGTACTGTAGTTTGTCATCTTTGGCATGTATTTCTCAAAGGATGAGGGATTATTTTTTTGCCTCAAAAATGTCTTTTGAATCCAGAGGGACCATAAAAAGAATATATGAAGAAATATCTATCTTGCATTTCCTTGCATTTTGGCCAGTTAATTCTCTAACAGGAGGCCTTAGATTTAGTCTGGCTGTTTAATATACAGTTCTTCAACAACTAGAAACTACATGCAATGTCCTTTAGGGCGGAGCCCTCCATGTGGATCTTGAATTAATACTCTGGGCTAGTAGGTCTGATAAAATTCATAGATGGAAAATAAAGGCACCAACTTGTTCCCACTCAAATATCAGCTATCAAGTCTTCCTCCAGTTTTAGGCCTACCCTGGAATGCTTGTTCATGGGTGTCAGGTTTGTATACCTTTTGGTGGTGCCCAGATTTGGCCCAAACCCTGTCCCCCTACATCTGCCTTATAACCCCCTAGGGCATGAGGGGTATGATTGGTTTCTGGTTCCAGAAACAGTAAGTGTAGATTTTAGGACCACAAATGTTGATAAGATATGCCTTTCCAGACAGGAAGTTATCAAGCAAAGTTTTCTTTAAGCAGCTAAAAATTTGTTTTATCTGGTGGTGGTAAGAACTATTAGGATAGCATCACCCTGTCAACAACCTGATTCTACATTGTTTTGAAGTAGTTTCAGATATGTGAGGATGTGACCACATGCTTCATAGCTCAAGAACAAGGCCTAAGCTGAACCAAAATAAGGCCTCAGAGCTTGCAGTACTGCCCTGGTCAATGAGAGCCTCTGCATGGCCATGTACCACTGGAGCATCTGTGGCTAGCCCCCCAGCAGCACAGAAATATTAGTGGAGCCAGGCCCACGTTACTTATTATTGGTGGAACATGGGCACCAGAGGCTCATATAACTTGCCGCCTGTGTGAAATTTCTAGTATTAAATTTTCATGGTACTGCTACGTAGGGGAAAGATAGGTTCAGGCTGAGTCAAGGCCACTGATCACAAATCTCTCATTCCTGGAGGTATATGGACCTCATCTCCCATTTTAAAATAAACAATCTTTTCTCTTTGGATCTATATTTCCACAATACTTTGAAAGGTGACCTAAAAAGCTATTTATGTTTATGGCTTAACCAGGGGATTTTCAATAATCTAAAAATAGTCCTACAAAAAGTGAAAACAAGGTCAAATCACAAACAGATAAACAAATAACACAATTATGTAGGGGAAAAATCAGAAAGGGCAAGGCACAAACTGAGATCAAAGTAGCTGAAGGCATAGAGCAACAAAAAAAACATTTTAAAAATACATTAGAAACAAGAGGAAGACACAGGACCGTTATTCAATAGAGGGAAAAACAATGTGGAAATGGCAGCGAAACTAAATGATTTCTTTGTTTCAGTCTTCATTGAGAAGGTTGGTGATTTTATGCCTAACATAGGGGAGAGCAGTAAAAATGGGATAGGATCAGAAGCTGAAATAGGGGAAGAACAAACTAAAAATTACTTAGAGAAGTTAGATCTCTTCAAGTCACCAAGGCCTCATGATATGCACCCGAGAATACTCAAGGAGCTGACTCAGGAGATATCTGAGCTGTTGGCTATTACCTTTGAAAAATCATGGAAGGCTGGAGAGGTCCCAGAGGACTGGAGAAGAGCAGATATAGTGCCAGCTATAAAAAGGGAAATCGGGACAACCCAGGGAATTATGGACCTGTCAGTTTAGCCTCTATACCAGGAAAAAATAATGTAGCAAATAATAAAGGAAACAATTAGCAAATATCTAGAAGAGAAGAAGGTGTTGAGTGATAATCAGCATGGATTTGTCAAGAACAAATTGTGTAAAAACAACATGATAGTTTTCTGTGACAGGGTAACAAGCCTTATGAATAGAAGGGAAGCAGTAGATGTGGTATATCTAGACTTATGTAAGGCTTTTGATATGGTCTTGCAGCATCTTAGTAACAAACTTGGGACGTACAACTTGGATGGAGCTACTATAAGATAAGTGCAAAACTGGTTGGATAATTGCTACCCGAGACTAGTCATCAATAGTTCAGTCATGCTGGAAAGTCATAATGAGCAGGGTACCACGGGGATCGGTTCTGGATCTGGTTCTGTTCAATATTTTCATCAATGATTTAGATGATGGCATAAGGAGTATACTTATAAAGTTTACCAATGATACCAAGCGAGGAGGGGTTGCAAGTGCTTTGGAGGGTAGACTCATGATTCAAAATAATTTGGACAAACTGGTGAAATGGTCTGAGATGAAATAGAATGAAAGTCAATAAAGACAAGTGCGAAGTACTCCACTTAGGAAAGAACAATCCATTTCACGCATACAAAATGGGCAATGACTGCCTAGGAAGGAGTACTGCAGAAAGGGATCTGGGTGTAATAGTGGACCACAGGCTAAATACGAGTCAAGAATGTAGTACTGTTGCAAAAAAAGCAAACACCATTCTGGGATGTATTAACAAGAGTATTGTAAGTAAGACATGAGAAGTAATTTTTCTGCTCTACTCTGCACTGATTAGGCCTCAACGGGAGTACTGTGTCCAGTTCTGGACACTGCATTTCAGAAAAGATGTGGACAAATTGGAGGAGGTCAAAGAAGAGCAACATTAATCATTAAAGGTTTGGAACACTTGACTTGTGAGGGAAGATTGAAAGAGGAGTCAAACAGTTTCGAGGAGGAGGGAGGAAAAAATTCTTCTCCTTACTCAGCAACGATAGGGCAAGAAGCAATGGGCTTAAATTATGGCAAGGCAGGTTTAGATTGGACACGAGGAAAAAATCCTAACTGTTGGGTTGATTAATCACTGGAATATGCTGCCTAGATTGTGGAATCTCCATCACTGGAAGTTTAAGAGCAAGTTAGACAAGCACCTGTCAGGGATGGCTTAAGAGGGTACTTGGTACTGGACTTGTGTGACATAAGTAGGGGAAGCAGATGGTTACATAAATGGAGTGATTAACTTCTTTAGACTGTAGGAAAAATTGTGTTGCTTGGAAGAAAATTGTCACTGCTTTCTGATATTAGTTAGATTTTAGTTTGAATTTATTTTTTTTCCTTTCTTCATAGTTCTGAGTAAGACTTACTGGGGAAAACAGAATTCTGGTCTTCCCAAAACTTGTCTTTTAGTATTTTGATTTTCATTTACCTGATGATGAAACAGACTTCTTTTGAAATATTTTATCAAAAAAACCCAACCTACTTTCAGAATAGCAAATAGCTTAATGCTTTATGAATCAAAGCACAGACTTGAATTTGGGTCACTCATACCCCCGGGGAGTGCCCTAACTAGTATTTGACTTTGAATAGAAATTCCATTCTGGACCTGAAATGTTCACAAAGTCTTGGTTTTAAGTCTTGGCATCTCCCATTGAGGGAAAAGAAAAATTAGTTAAAAATTTCCCAACAAGCTCTGGAGTACACACAGTTGAAATTAAAGGCACTAGGGTTCAACAAAAAACTATCTTAAAAGTGTATAAGGATAGTGGCTTTGATTATCCACACAGGATGCATTGAACAGAGGATCTCAGCAACTGATCTGCCTTTGATATTTGCATAAGAGACTTCTCTCTCTCTCTTTTCTTTTTTTTTTTAAACTTGGCTAGGGTTAATGCAGGGTAACTTGAGGTATAAAGCTGTTCTTCAGTCTTCCTACCAATTTTTGTAGTCAGAGTTAAATTTTCCATAAATTCCCTGTCAAGGGAGATCTTAGTAACTTATACAGGGAAAATAATTAAATTAATGGAGGACAGTTGTCAGGTGCTCTAAATAAACTGAAAATGAAGTGTTCTTTCTCATCTGTCAGTTATAATCTGACTGGGTAATCCATAGTGGACCTAAACATTTCAGTGATGAAGTTATATGTGCTTTATTTCACAAGGAAATAATACTGCATAGGATACTGTTTTTCCTATAGCTTCGTTTGACCAATTTTTTCAGATCAAGTAAAAATTTCAGTTAATGGCATGTGAATGCTAAAACCTTCAGAGCTATTGGACTGCAATAAAGGCATGTAAAACCATAGTTTATAAATTTATTGAATATCTTGCACATATAAGATTGTACAAAAACTTAATTTTAACAATAGTATTAAGACTTCAGACTGCATAAGACTTGCATTTATTAATAAAAAACTAATTATTTTTCCTCAGCAAAGAACAAGTATGAGAAATGAACTTAAATGGTAAATTTTGAGCAAAGTTTGGCACTACTGAAAAGGAGGCTTAGAGATGCCTTTTCAACCTTTGCTCCATGATCACACTAGCCTATAGGTATTATCTACTTCAAAGTGTAATAAAATTGATACCACCTCAATTTAGTGTACTAATTTTTAATGCCATAGCACAGTTTTACCTCCAGATGGTGGTAGAGATTTAGATACCGAAGTAAGTTTTCTTTTGCTTTTTTGCATTTAGTCAGATTTATAAGGCAATAATGTACATTTTGTAACTTTTGCCTATAGGGAATTAAACAGTAATATATAATTTCTAGCAAAATATATGATGATAGTATTAAAAACATAACTGCTCAAATCACATCTGAGCATTGTCCTGATGTGCTGTCAGAGCCTAAGAAACTAAGTCTTCATAAGACTAATAATGTCCTTTAGCAAGCATCCATGAAATATGGTTTAAATATGACATTATGCACATAGCAAAATAGCATCTACTTGAGGTCTAGACTCCAAAATGAAAAACTTAGTTTCTTCCCAAGTAAGGTACTCTTTGGCACAACATGAAATCCTGGTAGAGTTGGATGTACAGTGCACTTATAGCAATGTTCTATTAATGCTATCGTCAAATGCTTGTGATGTTGCTAATGCATTTCCTCATTCTTTTCATATAAGGTGATTCATAGTATGGAAGCTTGTTGTGAGACTTTGCAGGAAAAATGTGGGTAAAGATACAACAGTGAAATTAAGTTCTCATTTTTATATCGCACATTTGGTAACTTAACGTTTTAATCTCCAGTGAACCTCTTTATATCTTGTTGAGAAAGGAAAACTAAACAACCCTTTAACTTTCCTGTCTACTACAATACAAACTTAAGGTGTGTAAATAGCAATTGGGAAAGCTTGCAAAAAGGTGGGTTGGTTTTTTTTTTTTAAATTGATTGGGGGGGAGAGAGGGGGGAATCATTCTTTGAACTATAAACGGTATTCCCATCAAATAACCGAAATAGAATGGAAAGGTCCCTTCCAATTCTCATGCTCTGATATGTGTACTCCAATGTATATTGTGCAAAAGAGCATTTTACAGTTGCAAGGCTATGTTCATGAAAGTCCTACTTTTATATAACATTGAGATTTTACTTCAAATGATGGTCCCCAAGTGGATTCCAGATGTGTGCATGCACTACTCTTTGTAGTAGTGTTTGTTCACCTATGTGTTCATCTGCCCCACGGTGCATCCAAGGTCCTGTGAAACTGTGTGGGTTGACACCATTCCAGTTCCCTTTCCCTGCCCCATGATTGGAGTTCTCTCTTCCTCTTCACTTTTAGCTTACTAAGAAGCCCTTTGTTTGAATCAACTGTTTTAGTGTTCTCTTACTGTATATAGTTTCTCAAAGTTGTTAGGTTTCATTTAGGCCTTTTCCCTTTTGGGGTACCTCCCCTCCAAGTTCTAGGCTCCAGCAAACTGGCTTCAAAAGCTGTGCTTCATGCCCAGTTTCCTTCTCTGTGTGCCATGAGCACCAATGCTGTCTTCAGTGCCTTAGTGAAGCCTACATAGTAACATGCTGCTCCATCTAGTGCTTATTCCTGCCTTGGACTCATGCAGCTAGAGAACTTAGCCTCCTCCATGAGGTGCTTATGGAGGTGATGCGTCCATGTGTGCACTCAGATCTGGGACTGGCTAATCCGTGAGCGACCTTCATCGCTGTTGATGAGCACTTCTCCGCATCCCTTGCAGGTAGTAGACAGTACTGGCGCCATCGCTCAAGCCCCATTTGCACTCAAACGCTGCCATGAGCATAAGGATCACCTCCAAAAGCAGTGTGTCTCCCTGAACTGCACCAGGTTGGGTGAGATGTTGCAAATGCCATGGCTGCTCCACCTCCCAAGAAACCCTGGATGGGGGGCATAAGTCCAAGCACTACCATAACCAGCTGGTGCTGTCTTCAGCTAAAGTGTATCTATACCTCTTTTTGCACTGGGCCTCTAGCCTTCTTGGAACTTCTGTCCCCAGTGGATAAACCACTACTGATTGGTTGGTGCCCAGCTCTCCTCCACCTCATATCATCAGTACCACAAGCAGCTAGGACTCCTTCCTTATAGGCGCCCTCAATCATACCCCGTGCTCCACTGACACTACCCATACCAGTGGTCCCTCCTCTCCAAATTTGAGTGGTCCTCGGAGACACTCCATATTCTCCCCTGCATGCTCTTGTAACCCAGAACTGTTGTTCTAGCTTTACTTGCCACCTAGGCAAGCTGATCCTGATTCTCATCTTGTTATTGGCTTCCTTATGTGATGCTGCAACCCACTAAGGTCCTGGACAGTATTCTGTTCACCTCTTCCACAGCCCACACCTCTCACTACAGATGCCTTGCTCACAGGGTGGGGCATCCATCTAGAGGGCTGAATAGCCCAGAACCTCTGGTCCCCTCCAGGGTGTGAAGTATGGATGCACATCAGTATCCCCAAACTGCAGGCCATCTGTCTTGCATGTCAGCTCCTCTTGTACAATATAATGGCTGGTTTGTATATAAACAAGTAGGGCAGTGCCAGGTCTTCCTCCTTGTGTGTGTGGTGGCCATACACAACTGGAACAGGTACCTTAGGCACAGGCTCATGCTCTGCTCTATACACCACCTGCACACCAGCAACTCACTTCTATGATAACCATGAGTGGGAGCTGCAACTCCACACCACACTCCATCATTTATTGGAAGGCCATGCCACACTGGGACCTCTTTATAATCACCAACCACAAGCTTTCCCCTCTCTAGCTCTAGAGGAGTTCTCAGGCCTGGCTCTCAGGGCAACCGTCTCATGTCCTGGACAACCAAGCTTTGTTATGCCTTCCCCACTGTCCCATTCCTCCTCCAAGTCCTCCTCAAGGAGTGGTGGGACTGAGCAACAATCCTCTTTATAGCCCCCTTTTGGCCACCTCTCCCAGTACCCTTCAATCTACATGCTCTCTCTGTCCCAGATCTCCTCGTGCAAGCACATGGTTGTTTCTGGCACCCCAGTTGGGGGCTGCTTCACCTCATGTCCTGGTATTTGAATGTTGCTTGTGCGTAGACAGGGCATGCTCCATGCCTGTGCATGGCATCTTTTCCCACAGCAGGCTAACATCTACCAAGCAAAATGGCAACACTTCACTACATGGGCATTTTGCCACTATTGCCTGATTCCTTGGTGGCCTACTCAACACTTAACCACTGGTTGAAAATCTACCCTACACCCTTGGGACATTAACTTCATCCTCTCTTCCTTCAAGTCCTTTGTTACCTGCTCCCTCTTACCTTCGCTCTCTATGAAGGTGTGTGCCGTGTGGGTTTTTTTGTTTATGGCTATTACCTCTGCTAGGTGGGCTAGTGAGATGATAACTACGATGGCTCACCTGCCCTTTACTGTTATTTCCACAGGTGCAAAGTAATCTGCTATGCCACCAGGTTTCTCCCCAGGATGACCTTTCCATTCCACCTCAACCAATCAATCCACTTCCCAACCTTCTATCACAAACCTCACACTATCACAAACCTCACACCTCCTCCAAGGTGTGCGTGCTACATTCCCTCAATGTCCACTATGTGTTTCACACATAGTCCAATGCACTCACACTTTCCAGGCCTTGCCCAACCTTTTGCTCACCACTGTGGAGCACTGCTAAGGCTGACAGTGGCAACAGATGTGGCAGCTGGCTGAGCCATCAGTGTTGAGACATCCAGTGAGCCCTTGTGCTCATCTCTATGCTGAGAACAGCTTAGTATGCTAGTCACATCTGGAAACATAGGGACCAGCACTCAAAGAAGAAATGGAGGTTACTTACTGTAACTAGAGCTTTGTCAAATTGTGTGGTCCCTATTTGAATTCTAACACCCATCTTGTCTGTTGCTCAAAGGAACATGAAATGGCATCGGCCTGTACAGCCTCAAGACTGGTTACACCATGTGGTCAATGAACATGAGTACAAACAGTTCTGGCTCCACTGCGTGCCATGCAGTGTACACCCATATCTGGAGTCCAGATAGGGATCACATATCTCAAAGAACCTCCAGTTTAAAGTAACTTTCATTTATATAGTGACACCTTTGCCCCGAGTGGGGACAACCATATTGGTCCACTATTTTAAGTTTTAATAGAAGTACATAGCATGGTTCAAATGACTGAAGACCCTTGTAGCTGAGGTTCTGTGCTTTGCATTATACTTCAAAGTTACAAGAGGGTTTTTAAAACTACCCCCATGGATGACATACTGGCTACACTCTAGATTAATGAGAAGCTGTCGTTCCTGTCCTTGAACTTGGAGTGCACTTTACAGTGCCTTACTAACAAGGAGTCCTGTGGCATCTTCAAAGCATCTGACGAAGTGGGATTTTTCTCCCACAAAAGCTCATGTGATGAATAAATCTGTTAGTTTTTAAAAGTGCCACAGGACTCCTTGTTTTGCTAGATTAACACGACTACCCCTTTGGAAAGTGTCTTACTACGTAGCTTCCAACCTGGACTGCTCACAAACTGCTTACAGCCTATTAACTACTCCCAGTTATGGCTCTTTATGGCAGACAGTGAGATACTCCTTGGCTCTTACCGGCCTTGATTATAATGTAGAGTGAGCCCAGTGCATCCCCATTCCCAGAAGTTCTCCTGGAAATGTATGTCCTGTATTACCTAATTCTCTCCAGCATGGACTCAATATATTAAATCCATTATTCATTTTAAGGGAAAACATACAATCTTATTTTACATAGTTATCCAGATTCTTCAGTTTAAACACACTGATTAGATGAAACAAAAACAAGTTTATTAGAGAGGTTTTAAGTAACTCCAAGGAATGAGGCAGACGCGTCAGAAATGGTTACAAGAAGAAAGGCATTAGTAAGCATTTTAACAAACTTATCAAACTATGTCAGATTCAAATCAGAATTTTCTTACCACATGCTTTTAAGCAGTCCTACTGACCAAACTTTAGGTCAGGATTCCTCCCCAAGGGTTCAACAGCTTCTTCCGTTGTCTGTTCAGATGCAGTGAATGTGAGAGTTGGAGGCAAGGGGCAGCGGGGAAAGAGTCATCTTGTGGTGTTTGTCCCCCCCCCCTTTTTTTTTTTTTTTTTTATTATCCAGTCCTCCCTTTTTGGAAACATTTCTGGCTGGGAGAAGGAGACAAGCAGTCTGTGTGAATGGAAACGCCATGCTATGTGCTAAGATACAGTAGGTTTTTTTGTTCCTACCCCCTTGCTTACCGAAGAAGGGCCACTTCACAGATAATGGGGCATCAACATTGTGTATATTGGGTGTTAGCTTGCCTTCTGTTTCTGAGGAACTGGTTTGACCACACTTATCTGGAAAACCTACTTCTAGTTTTTATGTTTATAACTACATATAAAACATTACTATTTGGATTTTGCCTTGACATGAGTGAGCAAATTGATTTTTTTTTTTTTAAAAATGATACCACTGACCCACTGCACCCCACATACATCTTTTGTGGTATGGTTGTTTCATTTATTCATTCATTTACACCCGTATAGTGTAACTGTATTGTTTAATGCAAAATCTGTCATGTGAGGTGTCTTTGGAATGCTAATACTGAACATTGTTACAGTAATATGTTTCTGGCAATATCGCATGTATGGTTATGAAGCTCTGCTATGTGATACTCCCAAATATGTGTCTCATGGCTTGAGGCAGGTCCAGGCAAACACTAAAAGCAGAAAGGCATTTCATGCTTCATTAAGGCACTCGTAAGACAACCCAGCTCTTTCAAGAGCAATGGACTAGCCTAAAAATCAGATATGGTGGTGTTTATTGACTCAGGATGTGGAGGAAACCACGCAGGAATACTGCGGTCACCTCACCCTGAATGGGCTGATGAGGCCCTGAGGAGCGTGGGTGGGGGCTGCACAGGGACACTATGGCCTCTCTGGTTGCATCTTGCATGAAGTCTATTTTAGTGGTTAAAATGATTTGCAGTGGAGATCAGTATGAAAATCGGTTACAGTATTCTTTGCAATTTTCAGTGAGAAAATATGGTAATGTACATATCAATGGTGGAATTTTTAACCCTCGTAGTGATTCTAACTTATAACTGTCTAGTGTTCCTACTACTTGTTTTATTTTCCTTATGTGGCATTCACATTACTGAAGGCTCGCAACCATGGTAGCCCATTCTGTATGGTCCTGTTCTATTCTTTGTGAGTGGATAGTTCTTTTTATCCATCCATGGTACTTTATTGTCCATCCAAAATCTTTTTCTGCCTTGTGTTCCTTGGTCATCAGCATTCCCTTTTAGTGCCTGTAAACATATATCGTATCTTGAACCCCTTAAAATGTGTTCCACAGATGAAACTTTATTTTATAGGCTCTCTGTTTTCTGACTTAAATCATCTCCAGTACTCTTCAGTTGGTTAAGTGGTCTATCCGTGATATTTTCAGAACTTTTCTGTAACACCATAATTTGAACGATTGTAGTTTCATTATCAATTGGTTGAATGTCTGTCTGTCTATTTCACAGCCATAACTTAACAAAGACCAAATGTAAATTTAGGAGTCAGAACTTGATCTTCATCTTTGTCCTTTCTCATTAGTTACGTTGGCTTTTCTGGAAGATCTTCTGTGTTGCTGCCTACAGTGTCTGATGCTCTGTTTATAATGATGCTTCCCTAAGTAGAAATTTCACACTTCCTGTATGGCTGTGTCATTCATGGGAATCTTGCATGTGTCAAAGAAAAATGTAAAACTCTTTAAGTGTAATTAGCAACCCTTTACTGAGATCTGTACGGGAGCGCTCACGGGGAGAGAACAAAGGAAATCTCCAACCTGCGACGTAGCAACAACTTCTCTTATAGATTTTAGTTCATGTTACAGGATTCAAATACAGTTTCTGATAGGTTAGAAAGGCACTCCTCCCAGCTGCACATTACCCTGCCCTGATAACAACAATTTGAGCTTACGGAGACCGTTTCCAGACAGAAAGATAAGAAAAACACAACAAATCTAGGAACAGCCAGAGCTCAAGGCTGAGAAAGAGACAGCAAAATCC
>ML685883.1:3274611-3324499 GCA_007922175.1 Pelusios castaneus
CCTTTTTTAATTCAACGGCAACTACAGTAATATACACTATTTTCCTTCATAACGGCTTTACCTTGGTCTTTAATATGATTTAAAAATCTTTATCCGCCCCCCCCCCCCCCCCCCCCCCCGCTGTAGGCTTTGACACATTTTCCCAGGATCCATATAAACCATGTTTTTTGTCCACATTCAATTATAGAGCATATTCTTTGCTATATTCGCATACAATCGTGACTAACTTCATCAAACCTTCTGAATCAGCCAACAGTACTGTATCATTTGCATAGTGAATGTTATTCCTTAATACATGGTTGTAACTGCAACTTGCCTGCGGATTAACACATTTCTGCAGCATTATTCCACTGCTTTGGTCATCTTGACTCTCTGACTAAAGCCATCTTTACTAAAAACTCCTTGCTTCTACAGATTCCCTGTGCTGGAAAAGGTTCTGCACTGCCTCATGAACCCTAGTTCAGTGCCTCCATGAGGAGTGCAACAGTTTCTCTGTCACACTTAAGACTTTCAGCTTCTTCCATCATCACATGTGGGAACTTCCCACTCCCTTATTCCCCTACCCCTAAAATAATGCAAAGTAGGAATTTATCTTTTGGGGGGCTATACTTCAGGCAGACATGAAGACTTTGTATGAGACATTTATCACCCTGTGCTAGAAGTGACTAGGGTGGACTCCTGTTAACTGCCATTTACTACTTTTAGGGCTGGCTCCTCATGTGTTACTCTTGTTTTACAGATGGGGGAAACTGAATCTGACATTTCTCAAGGTTGTACAGGGTCTAAATTGTGGCTTTTAATGCTCACTTTAAATGTACAGTAGGATTTTTGTAAAGTTGCTCATGCTTTTTCCTCTTACTACTTGAGAGTTCTCTTGAGTTTGGTTTGTCTTTTGAGACAAATTAGAATTCTCTTTCCATCATTCATTCAGAGTCAGGTATTGACTAATCTGTGATATCTTTAAAGGATACTATGCGTGCTCTGAAATATTCATAATGAAGATTGGCTGCTAAAGGGGGAATAAATTGAGTAAATAGTTGCATATGTATTTGTATAATTACATACTTATTGTGACCTACATATTTGATATTCCTCTCATGCAATCTAGACTGGGGTGTTGCTGCAACCAATCCACTTCTGGAGCCTATCTTACTCTGCTGTGCTGTGAGAACCCCCACCCCTGAGCTATTCATGCACAACCTCCAGCATGTAAGATCCTCCCTACTAAGCAAGTGAGTGGTTCTAGCCAGCCGCTCTTTGGATTATACAACAGAATGACACTAACCCTAGGAACTTCCATCTCAAAATGTTCAGTTAAGCTTGCTGAACAATGTAAGCTCATATAAGTTAGTCAATCTAAGAAAGAAACTGTTATGCACCAGCCTTGTTTTTTTCCAAGTGGAGTCTCCAATACACTTTAAACTAAACGTCACTTAATTCTATAGTGAAAGCAAAATCTCAACCAGATCTTCCCCTTGTGTATGGGGTTCTGTCACTACTATGGTGATAGAATTAATGATTCTACTTCCACTTGCAAATTGCAGAGCCAGCACAGCTGTGGGGTTGGGAACTAGGATTTTGTTCTGACAAACAGCGCCCCATGTTGATCCTTATGGTTTGATTTGTATATCATTCATGTTCACCCTTATGGTTTAACTGTGTATTGTTAATGCAACGTTTGTAATGTAAGGTTTTTGGCATGCTCATGACATACTGAACATTATTGTTATGGCAGTATATTTCTTGCAGTTCGTGTGGTTATGAAGCTCAACTATGTAATATTCCCAATATTCTCACATTGCTTGAGGCAGACCCAGGTAAACAATAAAAGCACGGAAGGTAGTTTATGCTTCACTAAGGCATGCATAAAACAACACAACTCTTTCAGGAACAGTAGTCTGGCCTAAGCATCGGGTAAGGTGATACGCATTTGACTCAATTGGACGAAACCATGACGGGCATGGCTGGTCGCCTGACTTCAGGGGTGCCGTAGAAGCATGTTAAAGCAGGAGATATTTTGGTCTCTGGTGCACTCTTGCAATCCATTTACAAGACAACACCAAGCAATTAAAGACTGTTCATGGGATGGGGAAGTGGGGCTTGGGGCTAGCTGTGAGGAATCAGCCAGCCTGTGGTGAGAACCATCTACAGACTAAGAATACTCAAGTGTTAAATCCTAGTTAAGAATGTGATTTGTCCTTTATTTCTTCCTGCTCAAATCTGACCTGTATTCTTCCATCTACTTATACTGCTCAACTAACAAATACGTTTGCGGTTTGGGTGTATGTAGAGACTTCATTTAAAGTGACAAAGCTGGTGCCTATCAATTCCTTTTGATAAATAGATGGACTAATCAATGATGAACTTGGAGAGTCCTGTGGGCATCACTGAACTTTGTAGAATTGAAGTTCCTAGGGTTGCTTCTGGGACTGGGGGTGTTTGCTGGGGTCATTCTAGTGCATAATGTTGGGAGTGGCTGGCCAGAAGCACTCACTGACTAAGGTGAGATGCTGGCTTGCAGGACGGTGTGCATGAGGTGACCCCTGAGCGGGGTAATCATACAGTGGAGCAAGTGCTAGTCAAGCTCTCGGAGTGGGGAATTGGGGTGGCACACCGGAATCTCACAATGTGTTCAGCAGCAGGATTGTTAAATAAGTCCGAATTAGTGTTACTCTGCCTTCAGATATACCAAAAATCAGTGGTTTACATGACTGCAAGCTCTCAGGTATGTACCATCTGTTCAGAATTTTTTCTTCAATTCTTGGAATGAGATTGATAGAAGTCAGAGTTCTGAGTCGCACCTGCTCCCTTGAAGGCACAAGGTTGAGAACAGGGTAGATGAGTGATTTTTCAGTCTTTGCAGACTACTCCACACCTTGTATGAGTCTTCATCTTGCATAACCCCAATTTTACCTTACTTAAAAACTACACTAACAAAATTAGATGTTACATAAAAAAGTCTCAGCACATTTACTGAAAAGTTGCTTGCTTTCTCATTTTTTACCATAATTACAAAATATATCAGTTGGACTAGAACTGTACAAACATGTCTATCTGTATGAAAATGTATCCAGTGCTTTTTATGTAGCCTGCTGTAAAACTAGTCAAATAACTAGATGAGTTGATGTACACTGCCCCTCCCCCCGACCTCCAGGGAGAACCTTTGCATGCCTTTACATACACTCATGTACCTATGGTTGAGAACTACTGGGATAGGCATAAGCCAGGCCCTCATCTTGTGGTGGTGGTAAATGCTATTCTCTGCTCAATTTAAATAGGGTTTTGATCTATTCCTGTCAGTTTCTTCTTGATTTCAGCTGGAGGAACTGTTAGATGCTTCCGTTGCAGACCAGTGCTTTTGTCAATGTTCATCTTTCATTTTGATCCAGTTTAGGATGGTGCACTTTTTAATGCTTCATAGCATTTTCCCTTCTGTTTTATGGCATTTATTGCAGCACTTCAGAAGTTGGTGGTTGAGTGTGTGTGCAAAACTGTCCTGACATTACTTCTTACTTACCTTCTTGCCCCCATTGCTGGCCCTGGATGCCTGTATTCAGACGCTTTAATATTTCTCAAGCTTCTTGGTGAAAGAGCACCTTCTTAGTGTTCTTAATATTTGGAAAAACTCATTGGTATCTATTGCAATATTGCCCAGGGATTCTTTCAGTACTCTGCTACTTGATCTTCAATGTAGGCATGTATTTGAATGAGGAAGGAAGACTGCATCATGACTCTCAGACCATGGCATTGGGATAGAGAATGACACTGAGGACAGATAATCATGTTAGTTACTGTTGACTTCAGAGTAGGCTATGACATTTAAACTGGCAAATTTGCCTGGACATCTTATCAGCATTTCTTCTGTGCCAGGCTTCCAATCCTTCCTTGAAGAATATGGGGGAGAACTTGAAGGATGGTCTCTGGCGCTTTGTGAGTGATGCATGCTAAGTATTGATAGTCCATGCTTACCTCTACAGCAGAACTGACTTGACCTGTCTTGTAGTAAGGATTGGTGTCAGATCCATGGAAGCTGAGGGATCCATCAAACATTGCTGCTTCCTGTAATCAAGACTTTGACACTTGAAGCCTGTCTTTCATGACCTTCAGTTTATTAGATTAGGTGGTATCTGTGGGCAACAAACCTAGACAGGAGATAGGAAGAGAAGGTCAACAGCTCCGTGATGTGCACCCACGTACGGTATCCTTTTGCGACAGCCATAAAGCCCACTCTGAGCAGATTCGTATTGAAGCCCCTTTGCTTTTTGTTCTCCTGCAGTTGTGTGCCTAAAATGGAATGTGGGGCTGATCCTGAGTACCATTATATGCTTGGTGGCCTAGTGCTGAATGTCCTGGAGACAACTAAATATTAAATTATGTAAGCTTAAGAGGTGTACTTCAGAATAGAGCTATACTTAACACATTAGAGCTTTTTTAAACAGTGTGTATGTTAAGAAACACTTTCTAGATCCTTCAGTGGATTTAATTTTGTAGTGTATTACTGATACTTGTTTAGCCTTTTGCATTTATTTTCTATCTAACTTACCTGTGGTGGGTTTTTGCCCCCTGTGCCTCTTCCCCCTCTTCCCTATGGGTTGATTGATGATTTGGTTTCTTTTGTTTTTGTTTTTAATAGATGTTGAATAGAGGTTTTTCTCCTCCAATCTCATCTGATTCTTTTTATGAATGGTCGTATTACTGCATATCCTTGATTTAATAGATTAATGTAGTAACTAGTGACATACCTATTTTTCTTTCAGGAATTCTGGTCTGTCGGCTTTCATTGAGCCTGCAATAAACTTCAAATTCCTCATCAAAATTAACGCCGAAATACCTTTCTAATTTTCATGGAGATGTTAATTATGTTGCGAATTCTATATTTTTCGCCATTATATTGGAAAGAATCAAAAAGTTGTATCACAATGGACAAACACGTGGGAGTCACAGGACAGGAGTCTTTCACTTTTCACACATACCACACTCCATCCAGTCAGCCACATAATCAAACCATGCTTGCCATGGGCATCTTGCACCAGTTCCTCCAAAACTTGCTTCTCCATTTTCCTCTGCTCATCTGATCTAAATGTCTTGCAAATTCAAGCTTTCTTCATCTGATTGTCTCAATATGAGGTATACATTTAGTTATACTAGTATAGATTTGGATTATTACTACTTTGTTATTGTAAGGCATAGTAGCAACCATCTGTACTATTTCAGTTTGAAAATAGAAAACCTATTGTCCTCTTTCTTTAGCAATTGTACATAGAGCAAGATGCTGAAGACTAGAAACTACAGCAATTTCATTTTACATTGTATAGTAATTCTTTTGCTTCTCCAAATGAAGCTGTTAGAACGGGGTTCTGGGATTCATTCTGTCTGATCTCTAAAGGTATATCTATGCAACAATTTAAACCTGGCTCTGAGCCTTGACTGAAGTGAAACCTCCCTTGCATCCATGCTGCAGTTGTGTTAATCTAGGGCTTGAGTCCAGGCTCCCAGGACCTGGCAAGACTGGACGTCTGAGCCTGTGCTAAACTGAAAGCTAGGGTCCAATCCCTATTAATTTCCTGCATATACACAACCTCAGCTTGACTCAGGTTCAGGTCCTCTGCCAACAGATTAGCAGCAATGCCGGCAGCCAGTGCAGCTGGGTGGAAGCACCAGTCTTTTCCTGGCCAAGCCCACTTTAGCTTTCTGCTCCTTTCACAGGGGCAGAAGTGGCTCGAGCTCCTCCTCATTGCTGCGCAGATCTTACCTGGAGCAGAGAGCAAAATGGCAAGGCAGGCGGCATCTCCTTGCCACCGGGATTTTGGGCAGTGCTGGGTCCCTGCTCTGCTCTGTCTCTTGTTCCTCAGCTCTTGCAGCCTTCCTAGGGGCTGCATACACAGGGGGGCTTGGACGGCATCCAGTGGTGGGGCCAAGTGGGAGCTAGTCCCAAAACTTACTTCAACCCCTCTGGGTGCAGTAGGGGCAGGGATAAGGGATTCCTGGGGGTGCTGGAGCACGCTGCAAACCAAGCCTTGGGGATCCACTTTACTATTCTGCAGCCAACCTGCAATAGAGAATTGTTTTTCCCCCCCTCCCCTTCTGATATCATCAATTAAAAACAAAGAATTGCAAATTTACATTTTTAATAGTTCAACAGCCTTGGAGACTGATGTCCTAATTATTCTCAGAACAGGTGCACATAAGTATTTTCCTGCCAGTGTGACTCAGCCTAGAGCTGTACAGACCAATTCTCAGATTAGATGGTAATTCACTATAAAGTCTTCTGAAATTGCAGACATTCTGTCTACCAAGACAGTTCTCAAAGGACCTAATTATGCAGCTTATATACTCCATGTGCTCCTTATGGGCATGAGCACTGCCACAGTTAAGAAACAGGAATGGTGGTAGCATTTTCCCACAGTGCACCACATTCCTAGGGGCTAGTGTCAACAGTGAGGGAGAGGGTACTAAATCCTCTGCGGTATGGTTACTCTGACTTGAGTCTGCCTTGTACTTCGGATGCCAGACTCCTAGGTTCAGTCATGGACCAGGGAAAAAAGGAATCTTACATAGGGTTAAAATGCAATATGGACACTCAAGCCCAGAGTTTCCTGATGAGGGTCAGCTGACTAGAGGCTTACATGGATGAGTAGACATAGCCTGAGTGTTATATAATGACCCTTGTTACACTATCCAGGTATTTGAAGTACTCAATATGCACTAATACCTCAGATTTTAAGATGGGAAGGAACTATTATGATCATCTACTCTGACTCATGTACATTACAGGCCACAGAACCTCACCTATTACCCGTTCCTGTAATAGGCCCAGAACTGCAGTAACTGAGCTAGAAGTCTTCAAATTGGATTTAAAGACTTCAAGTTAGTATATTCTATTTACTGTGTTTTAAACAAGCAAGTGATGGTTCCCCATGTTGCAGACGAAGGTGAAATAGCCTCCAGAATCTCTGTTCTGACCTAGGTGAAGAAATCCTTCCCAAATGTTAGAACGTTAGCATTTGGGTGAGATACATCAATCAGACAGAGGGAGATTTCTCTGTAGTAATGTAGAACCCGTCCCATCTCTAGCCTTTGGAAACTTCCTAATACTAGCCCTAGATGGGCCATATGTAGTTGTAGGCAGTCTCATCATATCATCTCCTCCATAAACTTACCAAGCTCAGTCTTGAAACAGATTTGGGTAGGAATAACTGCATCTTCAGCAGACTTAGATGTCTCTATTGTCTTTGTGTGATATCTTTAGACTCAGTGTCTCAGGATACCCAATGAGATCTATATCATTAGCAAAGCACAATGACTAATTTTTTGCCCACGGAAATGTACACCCTCATAGGTTTCCATCAGTATCTCTTACCTTGAAGAAATCTTAACAGGTGAAGAGTCAGTGCTAGCATGCAGTCCTGTGTGACACCTATCCTCAAGTCTAACTAGTCTACTTGTGTCCCACAAACACCAAATCCAGTGCCCTTCTATAGAGACTTCTATATCAGCCCTATTGCATTTTCATGCACTTCAACTAGCCACAGGATTGCCTAGGCAGGCTTGTGCCACATACAGTCATACCTTCACAAACTCCAGGAAAACATGGGCTCCTTCTATTGTTCTCCAACATTTTCTTGTATAGCACATGCAGATTGAATATTTGCTCCGTTATACCTCTTTTGGGTCTGTATCTGGCTTGTTTTTCATCCAGGAAGTTGCCCAGTCTTGGGCACTGTTCTCTTCAGTGTGTTGTGCAGCAGTTACTTTTGCTGCATGTGTAAATAATGCTATTGTATGTCATGTCTTTGTCACAAACAGGTAGGTCATCCTTTTCTTGAAGAGGCCCTACCAAGGACTGCATCCAAGTCTTGGACATCTTCCAGACTCCTAAATCAGACTCTCAGACTTATAATATGTCTGGATGAGTGCCTCTCCACCCCTTTTAGTTAGTTATCCTTGTACGTTATCTACTCTCTAAGAACTTTATTGCTTGTCATCTGCACTGGATACTCAACATCTGTGGTGACTGGAAGAGATTCCTGTGTAGAATTTCACTTAGGAATAAAATGCATCTTACTCCTATTGTAGAGTCCTGAGCAATACCTATCCAAAGTGTTGTAGAAAACGGTGTAGTTTTGGCCAGAGTAACCTTCAGAAAGTCTTGGTGTTTGTTGGAATGCGTTAGTGGTATTTGCAGCAAAAGTTCTATGTAATGATGCAGTGTTGTGCTAGCCAGTAGTCTTTTGCCACTTTTTAATCAGTGCATCTTTTTGTTGTCATACAGTTTATACTATTGTCTTGCAGTGTAATCCATATCTCTATTTACTTTCTTGATCACAAAGCTTGATGATCTGTTATCCAGAGATTCTTTCTTACAATCTATTTCCCAAGGAGTTCATCTGCAATCTCTGTACTATAGCTGGAGGAAATGTTCTATCTGATCTACATTAGCCATGCAGAAGTCAGCCGCTTACAACTTTTCGTTCATTAATCTTGTTTTACTTTTCATGGACTTTCAGATGGCCTACTTAGGATCTGATCATAACTTTAAGAGCCAATTTAAGTCAAACTGTAAAGCAAGAAACAACCATCAAGTACCTTGAGTCCATTATAATAATGATAAACTGGAGGTACAGGAAACAAATCCTGTATGGAAAACTGCAATAATTGATGGGGTTGCTAAAAGTAGGGCTGTCTGGTATGTAGATGGGTTAAGCCCCATTGTCTGCACAAACACATAATGCTAGTATATGTTTACTAATACTTTGTGCTTTGTATTCAAGAAGGCAGAATTAAGGTTGCTGAGGCAACCTCAAGTGGCACTTCCTAATGTTTGAATGTTTAACTGGATTTAAGAATTACATAGGTAGTTCCAATCCCACAGTCAATGAGATAAATGTGGATCTCCAGCATTACATTTTTAGGTTGCATTCTCAAGCAGCGGAAACTAAGAAAGGCCTATGGGACCTTAAAGCAACTCTCTTGTGTTTACGCATTCATAGTCTTCAATTAAACAACTTTATACTATTTTTCCATGGCTACTGGCAAAGCAGGAATTCTAACCTTTTCATATAGAATGACCCCTCCCCACCAAAACAAAAAAAAACAAACCCACAACCCACCTCCCCTTGAAGCAGAAGGTCAGAAATGCCTTTGTGCATCTATCGGGTGCAAAAACAAACACATTTTCCCCATCCTTTATTATTTTTCCATATCATTAAGATTCTAATCCCAGAAAGGACAATAGCGATATATAGTATGACCTGCTATATAGCATAGGCCATAGAACTGTCACAAAACAATTTCTTGAGCATATCTTTTATGATTTTAAAAATTGCCAGGAATATAGAATCCACTACAACCCTTGATAAACTTGTTCTGATGGTTAATTACCCTCACTGTTTTTCTTTTAAGAAAAAATAAGATACTTATCATCTGGCCGTGTGATCAAGTTGTACTTTTCCTTTGCCAAATTTAAGACCCTATTATGTACTTACAGGGAACAAAGACTTGATACTTGGACTACAATGACATCTCTTTGAGCTAAAAGGATTGAGCTCCTTGAGTCTAAAAGATTAGAAAATCTGATTTATAGCAATAATCATTCTTGTGCTCTTCTCTGAACCCTCTCCATCATCCTTCTTGAATTGTGGTACTTACTACAAGTGGACACTTTATTCCAGCAGTTGTAGCAATGCTAAATATAGAGTTAAAATAACTTCCCTTACTCTTATTTGAGATTCCCCTGTTTATGCCTCTTAAGACAGAGGTCTTCAGTCTGTGGGGAATGCACCCCTAGGAGGGAATGGAGGAATGTAAGGTGGGGCATGGCAGGACTTAATCCAGTATCTTTAGGGGCCATGGAGGGAGCACTGCTCTGCTCTGGCCCCAAGCCCCAACAGTGGCTTATGCCTCAACTGCTGACCACTGTGGCCCCACTTCTGGTGCTTGCTGAGGTGTCGAGGGGAGGGAGAAAGAAGACTGGGATAAGGGGAAGAGTGACCTAAAAAGTTTAGAGACTACTGATCTAAGGATTGCATTAGCCCTTTTTGGCCACAGTGTTGCCCTGGAAGCTGATGTTTAGCTCATTCATGGACTTCTAGGTTGGAAAGGACCAGTGTGATCATCTAGTCTGGCCTTCTGCACAATGCAGGCCACACAACCTCACCCACCCCTCCTGCATTAAACCTCTAGTTTAACATATAGCTAAGTTGCTTACAAACTCAGGCAAAAAAATAAAAATCTCAGCACATTCTTACTGAAAAAATTGCTCACTTTGTCTTTATATAATCTGACTTTGCACTGACTTTGCCGGTGACTTTTATTTAGCCTGTTGTAAAGTTAAGCAAATATCTAGATGAGTGGACGTATCCATTGGAAAGCACCTACTTACTCCCAGGGTTGAGAATTCAGGGGTTTGACTACCATAATACAAAGTTGATGCAAATTTATATTTTATTAGTGTTAAGTGTACATTAGCTTTGTGTTGTTTTTTTTTTTGTTTTGTTTGTTTTTAAATTGGGCTTAACTATTCCACTGTTAGAGCTTTGAGATGTAAATAACCTGTTTGGAGAGAGTAAGGTGACAATACAATACTAATGCTAATCATGTTGCTTAGTGCGTTAATGGAGAATCCATTGTGACAGGCCTGGTTTAGTATCAGTGGAATAGACTAGGAAGACTTCCTTGGTCTGTAATTGTGCCATGATGTGTAGACTACATTGATTTTAAACTATTTGAGACCAGGACCTTGTCTTGTATTTGTATGGTGCCTAATATGCTGGGGTCCCATCCGAAGTATCATTGCATTAATACCACTGGATTATGATAGCCTTGTTAGCTTCATGGCATAGAGGTATTGCTTTTGGGATTCCTGCCTGGATAAGACTGAGATTTCAGACTGTTACAATTCTAAAATGAAAGAATATGGCTTCATATTTTTTTGGCTGGAAACGTACGGTTGTTGTTTCAGATAGTGTTTGTAAAGAGCAAAATATTTTACTAAGTAAGGAATTTGAATTTTATTTTGGGGGGGATCTAGAACTAGGAAACATGAGTTTGTGAGCTAAGAGTGACCGCCTCTAATTTTTTTCCCTACGTCAGTTACTAATTAAGAATGCCTCTTCTCCTTATGTTATTACTAATACTACCTTTTTAACCTATGATCTGTTTCTCTCTGTCTTCTGGAGTTGTTGCGGGGGACCCTGCATCAGGAGTTCTTGTCACTGCTGTATTGATCTTAGCATGCCTATTCACTTTTAGCTCTTACTAAAGAATGGATATGAATGATCTTTCATCTGCATTATTACAGCAGCCATTTAGCAGATGAACAGTGCTGATTTTCTCTGACCTGTGACCCTGAAAAGAAACCACAACTTGTTGTTCTTCTTAGACTCTGCTTCTATATAAACTTTAGAAGACCATAACTAACTACCATCTTTGTTTCAAACTGTAGTGTTCTGAATAGCACTAAGTTGACTTAGGAAGGACACAAATCAATATGTGTATATATATTATATTCAAGAAAAATAAGTATTTAAGTGATGTAAACAATGGATTAGTGTCTGATATCTTCTCTTATGAAGATAAATAGTATACCCTAATAACTTGTATCTTTTGAAGGTAACAGCCTTGCTTTTCTCATTTCTTCACATGTTAAGGAGCTTTTTGCCTACTAGGCATCACAAGACGTGTTTAATTTCTGATATTCAGATTAATGTATGGATTTACAGATGATTATACATTATTGCTGAGATTTTAAAAATCCTCTTTTAAATACATTTTCTCATAACCTGGGAAGACTGTTGCTCATTCTTTAGACTCTTGCATGTAAAATGAAGTATTTTTTGTCTATCAACTTTTTTCTCCCTGCTTTCTCTTCCTGAGCAGAATTACAAGTACTTTAACTAAGATTTCTAAGCAGCGTTAACAAGAAAGCTTTTCTTATAAGTGACCCTTTTCAAGGTTCAGTTGGACTATAAAACTTAAAAAATTAACATTTATGTTGCCTAATGGGCTTCTATTCTTTTGCTTAATTTTTGTAATTAACTTGTACACTTGAGTTTTCAACAATTATATAATTAGTTGTACACAAACTGTCCTACTTCAGTGGAGAGAGTCAACATCTTTAAATAAAATATGGCTATCTTTTTATAGCCAAAGTACCTGCTTCTGAATGGTGCAGTGGCTAAAATATGCCTCAATGGGTTGTCCTATTGGACAGCTCTGGAAACTGGTTGTATTAGAAACATTTCGTTTTGGTGTAAAATGTCTGTCCTCCAGGCTATTGCTCTCAAAAGCCAAATGAACGAGCATCAATAATTTTAGAAACTTTAGCTGTTCCTGGAAAATTACACAATTTTCAGCAATGGAGTTACCTGCAGTGTGCTCAGAAATGCAACTGAATTGAAAAATGGCCTTCATAGATCAGAAGGAGAAGGAAAAGGACTGTCGAGCTAACCACTCAATAAACCGGTAGTCCCTATTAAACCAAGGACAGTTGGATGATAAGTTGTTGCTTTAAAATCCTAGCCCCTATTCATTATTTTGACTCTATATTAAACAGAAATGTTTTAGAACTCTTATTTAGCCATAAAGAAAGGGTAGGACGCTCTTAACATGAGGTTGAAAACTCATGCAATAGTTCTCAAGTTCACTTCAAATGCACTTTTAATTCATTAGAATTGTTTTGACCATCTCACTTTGTAACATTTCAATGTCAATCTTATCAGGTGACATCCAGGATTCTTCAGTTCAGCCAGTTTTGGTCTATTCCATTACCTTGGTGTTAGCAAAATTTAATGAGAGAAAAAATGTTTATGGTCAACGTGGCACAATTAATAACATTCACGAAGCATGACATTGATCAACATGTTTGGCTGCCATTTATGTTTGATAAGTAGTGATATAAAAATCCCTGCCCTTTTGTTGTACATTACAAAACAAACTCCCTAAACTGAGTGAACTTAGAGAAGTGGTATTTGAGAAGCTTGGAACTGTGATTCCTAATCAAGAGATAGTTGTATCCAGTAACTGGCTGGAGGTACTCTAGATTTTAATATTAAGCTAACTTCTTTGCCTAGCTTGACATCAAGGCTGGTAAACTCAGTCACTACACTTCTACTTACTTTAAAGTTAACAAGGTAGGATTATGGCAATTTAAGTTGTCAATTATGGAAACACATCCTTCTGGTAGTAGAGGGCCCCCAACTGGACACAATACTCCAAATGTCTCCTCACCAGTGCTGAATAGAGGGGAATAATCGCTTCCCTTATGCTGCTGGCAATGCTTTTAATGTAGCCCAATATTTCATTATCCTTTGTAGAAGAGCATGCTGTTGGCTCATATCCCGCTTGTTCATGGTAATGCTGAGATCCTTTTCTGCAGAAATTCTGCCCAGATGTTGGTAGCAGTGCATGTGGTGAGGCTGACTGGCCTATAGTTCTGTGTCCTTGTTCTTCCTGTTTTTTTGAAGATGGGCACTATATTTGCTTTTTTTCCCAATTGTCCAGGACCTCCCCCAGTTGCAGTTACAACAGCCATGGACTTTTGCATGTCCAGCTTTTCTAAATAGTACTAAATGTGATCTTTTACTACTGAGAGCTGCTCAACTCTTGCCCATTCTCTGTTACCCAGTGTAGTAGTCTCAATGCTGACCTCTGAAGACAAAGGCCAACCTCCCTCTCCCCATCATTGAACACTTCATTTCCCCCCCCCCACATTATCTGTCACTAGGTTGCTTCCCCACCATTTAGTAAGGGGCCCACACTTTCCCCGAGCTATTTTTTTTGCTAACATACCTATCAAAACCCTTCCTGTTATCCTTCATGTCTCTTGCTATCTGCAACTCTAGTTGTGATTTGGCCTTCCTGATTTAATTTCTGCATGCTCATGCAGTATATTTATCTTCCTAGTCATCTGTCCAAGCTTCCTTTTTTGTTCTTAAGCTCACTGAAGAGTTCTTTTTTAAACCAAGCCTGTCGCCTGCCATATTTGCTATTTTTTTTCTACACATCTGGTTGGTTCAATTCTGTGCCCTCATTTAAGGTTTCTTTAAAATACAGCAAGCTTCGTTAGATTCCTTTCTCTGCCATATTGGCTTCTCCTGGTGAAGGCGCGTGATTTAGAGACTCAGATACCCAAGGTTGGTAGGAAAAATCAGAGTTTTATTTGCTAGCAAAAGTGGCTCAGCGGAGTTACCTCCAAAAGACTGAGCCCCCCCTATTTCATAGCATCTCCCCTTTTATGCACACTGGTTACAGCCATATATCTCAGCATTTTCACTTCCTTTTTTTTATATTTGGATACAGAGTACATTGTTTTTAATTGTAACGGGCTAGCAAGCGTTAATCCCTTGGCCATGCCACTTGTTTACCGTTTGCCTTTGCCGTTTGCCTTTCGCAATTACAGGAAAAGAGAAAAAAGTAGAAAGGAAGTGAAGCGAGACATAGAACATGCTGAGATAAGCAAGGAATAGCGTCTGTTTCTAATCGGAGATGTCTGGAGGCTGAAGAGGTTTGGGAGGGGTGCTGGGCAGAAGAGGGGGTGCGGGGCAAAGGTTGGTGCATTGTGCCCTTCACTGGGATTCTGCCAATCAGCTTACTAAGGCAGTGGTTTTCAAACTTTTTTCCTTGGGACCCAGTTAAAAAAAAAAAAAAAAAAAAATCATTTTATGTTCGTGACCCAACAATTACATATTTGAACAATGCATTCCAGTCTTTTGGCGGTGGCAGCAGGGGGTGCCATGACCCAGTGCTTGAGGGTCGGTGACCCAGTACTGGGTCCCCCACCCTAAGAGAGTCTGTTTTTTTCTGAAGTGTAGGGTCTGTATTTTGGTGTTCTCCTTTCTTCCTTTTTTCAGGATTCAGAACCCTACCATCTTATGGTCATTGCTGCTCAGGTTGTCACCCACTTCTGCTTCCCTACTAATTCTTGACTGTTCAGGCAGCAGGTCAAGAGGACCATGACCGTAAGCACATACATCAGAAAGTAATCTGCAACTCCCTCCAAAAACTTCCTGAATTGCATACGTCAACAGAAAATCAGTGTATAATAGTAATCTGTGTTTAAAAACATGGACTATCTCACCAGAATTAAGTGCATTGTCCTATCCATTACTCTAAAAATACCTTTGACCTCACAGATTAACTTAATTCTCTTAGTCAAAGATCTCAAATTAAAATGCTAATTAGTTTTTACTTGCATTTCTTTTGCACTAATTGTTTTGCAGATGTGTATAATTTACAGAATATAAGCTCTAAGGATCAAGTGCCACCCTCACTAGAGCATATTAAGGCAAATGATCAATAAAACTATTCTTTCATATCCTAATGTTGAACTGATACCCTTACCTTGAATGTCCCATTAAAATGTTGGTGACCTCATAGGATCCATGCTAGCTCAACTCATTTTTTTTGTCTGTCCCAAAAAAGTCAAAACTAGAGTCTAAACAATCTTATTTCTTGACAAACATCAAGTGCAAGAAGGGTTTTCTTAAATTAAAGCCAGCCATTTTGTTCATCTGTGAATCCAAGATCAAGGCCATTTTCAACATTTAAGTAAGCTCTAGAACTCCAACCAACTCTGACTTCCTGGCAGTAATAGCTGGAGACATAAACAGAATTGAAGACTGTATCCTGAATTTGGAAAAGTGACTAGTAATTTTGGGTGACCAATTTGATATTCCTTTAAAGGAACATGATATATCGGAAATGCTTATTGCCCAGCATTTATCTGGATAATTATGTAGAAGTGCTGTTTAGCTTTTCGAAGATTACTCATGCATAGGTGCTTGCTTCAGCAGTGTCTAGGGAAAAGCCTAGCTCTCTGATGCAAGGACTAGCAAAGTCTAGAATCTGTTAAGGAGGAAGTGTCAATGTGGTCTTGTCCAAAAGTCACTGATGTCCTGCATAGAGTAAGTCATCATTTATGCTTGTTTTTACATCTAACTTTCCAGGACTATCACGAATACCAGACCCCACAGTTTAAGATATTCAAATCTAACTTCATTTCCTTCCACTTTTGAAGAAGGAAAAGGTCTTTTGATTGTGGGCTATATCCTATTACCTATGTGGTATGTTTATGAACTTAGACAATGTTCTGCAAATAAACTGCAAGTTAATTTTAGTGATTCACATGCCTATTTCTGTTGTCTCAGACAAAGCATTTTCTGGGGATGAGATTAATTTCTTTTTGACTTTTAATGCTAATTGGATTTAAATTTCCTAGAATAAAAAGGATAATTTGAAGGGTATAGTTTAAATGGATCTATCTTAAATTTTTGTATCTCACATTTATGTTCAGATGTGTGAATATGCTAAGAACTATTTCATTGTAGATGCTGGTTATTACTTCACTGTTAAGGCATCACTTAGGATTTTGCGTGTATAGTATCTGAATATTGAATTCTTAAAAGTATCTTTCAATTGCTTTTAATAAAAACAAGCATCCTCTCCCAAATCTATGATATGTAATCGAAGTAAAGATAGTTCTCAGACTTTTCAAGTAACTGTCTTAATTAGTTCATGAACGTAAGTGTTTCCTGTCTTTGTAAAAACTTTCCTGTCTGGTTTGTTCCCTGTCTCCTCATATTAAACATATTGCATCCTTCTCCATGCACATGTTTACTTGTCCCTGCTCAGGGTGGGGGTGAGTGTGTGTTTTGTTTGTCTTCCCCCTCATTGAGAGGAGAGCTTTACTTGGCCTACTGACTAATATGCATCTGTTGATTGGTACTTGTTCCTCTCTCCTAAAGAGGTGACTGGCATAATCCTTCTCTTCTTCCCAACAATGTCAAGAGTGATCCAGGAACTATTTCCAGTTTTTCTGGTTATTCCCTCAACCTTATGTCATCACTGTGAGATGGAAGAGCTCAGTCTCAATGATGGAAGTATACCTTTGTGGTTTTAAGGAAGGAAAGGGTCCAGGCTACTGAAACTTTCTGTCCTACATCCCCTTTTTTTGCTAATAACTCCTGACAGCATATTGGCAATAGGATCTTAGATTTCAAAAGAACTGATCATTAGTCTGACTGATTTGTACAGGGAGCATACGTTCAGGAATTATTGATCTTCTACTAAAGATCATATGATTGACAACATGTAGGAATAATTGATCATTTGATCACATTATTTGCATGTCATTTGACAACTTGCATTGCCAGTTACTATGACTTGCTGCTGGATTTAATAGATGCATCTTAATAGTTAATGTCTAGTAAATGTCCTGTCTGGCCAGCACATGACCAGATTTTTTCATTTCCTCAGTGCTGTCTCAACCAGTTTCTCTAGTGGTAAAGGATCAGAATTGCATTTTTTT
This sequence comes from Pelusios castaneus, assembly GCA_007922175.1. Taxonomy (NCBI): domain Eukaryota; kingdom Metazoa; phylum Chordata; order Testudines; family Pelomedusidae; genus Pelusios; species Pelusios castaneus. The sequence goes on from ML685883.1 coordinate 3,291,917, forward strand.
AAAAAAAGTTGGAATGTGGGGAGATAGTGATGTTCTTTTAAGACTTTTTATATTATCTACAATTAATTTTTAGATGTTGTGTAACAATGTATGCCAATATAACTTAATCCTTGGATTTAATTTTTTGCCTCTGCTTTTTTTCTCTCCTCAGCTCTGTATTGCATCATTTTGTTCTCTGTATTTTTGTGGATCCCTTTTGTCTATTTCTATTATGAGGAGAAGGATGAGGATGATACCAACACATGCTCAGTAAGTTCATTCATGCCTTGCCTAGCTTTAACTGTAGTCGTAAGGTATGAATATAGAAGCCAAGTAAGTTTAACAGCTGTTCTGATTAAGCTATTCAGAGTAACATTTTGATCCATTATTTCTGTTCTTAATCTTAAAATAAAACAGACTGACTTTCTAAACATTCAGGACTTCAGTTTGAAGAAGTTGTTAGTTACTGCTATTACAAAAAACAGACTGCTTTGGAAATGTGCTTAATTAAGGAGACTGAGTTACAAGGATAATACTTAGCTTACTGTTAATTATCCATGACATGCACTTTACTGTGCTCCACTGCAGGAATTGCATTTTAGCAGACTATCAGAACAATTCTCTTGCTCCCAATCTTTCCTACATTCAAGGTATCAATACAGTATCTTGTAATAGTCCCTTCACTAGAAAATACTTAATCCTTGTTTGTAACTGGGCTCTGAAGTAAAAAGAGCAGTAAAAATGACTGAAGTCATGTAATCTGAAAACTAGTTACTCCTCCTAAGGAAGAACATGTCTCTATGATGGCCATGTTACAAAGGACTGCTATTAAAAGAAAATAGGCTGCAGTGCTCTCCTGAAACTAGCATTCATTTTGAATGTCTCACTCAGAGAATAGTTAATGAGTGTCAATCAGACTTTACATAGCAGCACTACAGAGTTCGGGTTAGGGCATGTTGCTGTTACATGCTTGCTTGTATTGGTCATTATACCATAGTATAAGCAGACTGGAGAAGAAAGTTATGGAAAAAGTGCCTTTTTCTTTGTTGTCCCTGCGTCAGCTTCACTTGAGGTGATGCAGCGCCATGTGCCAACAACTACAAACATTTTTGCAGTATTTGTCCTGGCTATGCACACGCAGAAGCAGCCTCCCTGGGAGGCTTGGCGGGCTTCAGAGTGCGCACATGACTCCACCCATCTCAGTTCCTTTTCAACCGCCAGTTCTCCTCAGTAGAGAGAGATTTCTTTTTGTCCTTAAAAACAAACAATTTAGATAGGTTCATTTTAGTCATAGTTCTCTTGGTTTTATTCAGTTAGTTTAGTTAGCAGTTTAAAAAAAAAAAGGGGGGGGGGGAGTTTCTCATTACCAGCCTCTGACAAAAGACTAAATTCTTTAAAATGCTGAGATCACCAGACTTCAAAAGGTCATCTTTATGTAAAAGCTCCATGCTTGCAGCTGATGGACACTCACAGTGCACCCGCTGCTTAAGGGAGACGCAAGTCCCTCAAAAATGCAGCCACTGACAAAGGCACTGATACCAGCACCGTCTCGGATTACGGTACCGATGATGGCACCCAGTATTGAGGCAGCACTGATACAGGTTAAGATGCTGACAAGTGGCTTCGGAGACCACCTCCAGCAACATGTCAACATACAGCACTGTCTCCTGACTCAGCACCAACCTCTCCACCACGTAAGAGGACACACAAACAACATCTTACCTCACCTGATTTATGATCTGAGGGATCTTTTGACCATTTCTCATACATCCTTCTCTCCAGGATATTCAAGATGATCCTATGAAAGTCTTCTAGAAGAAGCAATATTATCTTCAGAGCACTCATCACCAACGAGACATTCTATAGACTCAGGGGTTCATACACCCAGAAGATGTTACATTCCACACACCTAGTATGGACCACCCTGCTGCCGACCACATAGATGATATCATAGCAGTGGTTTTCAAACCATCAATCGGGACCCAGTAGTGGGTCACAGACCCTCGGGTACTGGGTTGCGAGGCTCCCTGCTGCTACCACTACAAAACTGGAATGCATTACTCAAAGATTTAATTGTTGGGTCATAAGCATAAACAGTTTTCTTTTCAACTGGGTCCTGAGGAAAAAAGTTGGAATACCACTAACATAGAGGATGGCATGACTGGCAATTCTCCCCTTCCTCACATTATTGCAGAGCCGCTAGCTATCATAGTAGGAAATGCAGGTCTCCAAGTCACAAGCACCCACCAACCACTCCTGGACCAACTGAACATTCTCAAGCAGCTGTAACATCAGAGGATGTTAACGTCCCATAACGCACAATTTGTCATCCTCGCTGGATGAAGCAGTTACTTCATCCAGTTATTCCATCCAGCCCTACTGATGACCCGAAACAATTTAACAATTTAACAATTTAGAGGGTCACCTGAGAATTGTAGATACCTTTACAGGAGTGTCTGAGTCTTATCATACATTACTAAGAATTCTCCATATGGTGACATCTTCAAAAATTGCCTTGCCAATGGATGATGAACTCATGGAACTCCAAAATACCATATGATGGGCACCAGCTTCAGTTCCTCCAACAAACAAGTGAAATGACAAACTATTAAATTCTAGCCAAGGACATGGACTATGCATTTACACATCCTCCAGTGTATTCCTTAGTCACAGTTGCTGCCCATCAATGGTGTAAACAACCAAACTTTTAATCCACCCCAAATGATAAGGGTTGGAAACAATTAAATCTCATGGGCCAAAAGATATATTTCTCATTTACACTCACGAGAGTAATGAACTATGGGGTCCTTCTGTCTAATTATGACCATACAATCTATGAGAAACTCTCACAATACCCTTTGGACTTGCCTGATAATAAACAAGATCAGTTTAAGCCTCTTATAACTGAGGGATAGTCTGTAGCATGAACCTTATTTCAGACTGCCTTAGATGTGACGTATACATTGATCCGTACCATGAACACCACCATAGTGATGTGCGGAGCTTCATGTGGCATTGCTACCAAGAGATCTGCAAACAAAAATAGGATATTTTCCATTTGATAAGAGCCAACTATTTTCTGAACAGACAGATGAAATGCTTTATTCAGTGAAAGACTGTAGGGCCACACTACACACTTTACCAATCTGTACCTCAGGCTTTAAGAGGAAACAGAACAGATTCCAACACTACAACAGGCAATATCTTCCTTACCAACAGAAGCTATATGAGCCACAAAGAGGCAGACAACAGTTACCAGCATAGACAACCTTCACAACAAAAGCCAACAGGAACCCATCCATTAACCTAGAAATAGCAGTTTTGCATACTTTAGTAGAGGATCTGAGAAATCCCATTCATTATGCCGCATCAATAACTAATTTTGAATTTCATCTCAAATCAATGACATTGGTTCGAAGTAACATCAGACCAAGTGGGTTCTAGAGGAAATACAATCTGGTTATGCAGTTCCGTTCATATCTACCCCAACATCCCTTCCCTGTCCCTTTTCAGGGACCCTGCACAAACTGTCCCACACACAACACGGACAGCTCTACAGCTCATGAGATACAGGGCCCCCACTACATTTGTCATACACCACTCCAGTTTGCATATGAGAGCCGTCCAAACATGGCAAACAGCTTAGAGACCGAACAGACAGTCTCAACAGAACCCTGATGTTACCCACCAATCTCAAGAACTCTACTATGGTGGACAAAGGAGGAAAACCTATTGTTGGGAATACCATTTGCTATACCGCAACCAACCTTCATGATTACCATGGATACATGCCTCACCGGATGGAGTTCACATTTGCGCAACCACACGATACAAGGCAGGTGGTCAAAGCCAGAAACCTGCCTACACATAAACTTAGTAGAGCTCAGGGCAGTCCAAAATGCTTGCCAAGGTTTCCTGTTCATAATAAGAAATAAAATGTTCTGTATACTTACCAGCAACATGGCTTGCATGTATATCAATTGCCAGGGAGGTGCAAGATCATGCCCCCTGTATGCCGAGGCAGTTCTTCTCTGGAACTGGTGCATAAAACACTCCATTCATAGTTCAGCAGCCAACAAACCAGGCTCTCAGAAGGTCACTGCAGATTTACTGAGCAGACACTTTACCGTTCCCCATGAATGGCAAATAAGGCTGTCATTCATGACATCTTCATTCAGCGGGACTTTCCAAAACTTCTTTTTGCCCCATACCTCAAAACCAGAAATTCTGCTCCAGAGCAAGCATAGGCACAGGCACTTTAGGAGATGCATTCTTAATCAATTGGAACAGGGATCTGCTCTTGCACCTTTCCTCCTATTCCAACCATTCACAAAATCAGGACAGACAGAGCAGAGGTCACCATGATAGCACCTGCATGGCCCTGACAGCCATGGTTGGTTGATCTGCTTGAACTATGAGTACACAAACCTATTTGGCTATCACTAATCAATGACCTATTATCAGAATGGGGAACTACTTCACCTACAAATACAAAAGTTCCATTTCGCAGCCTGGTACCTATTTGGTTCTAAGGATCAGAATTAGACTGCTCAGAATCCCATAAGCTAGTGCATCTAAACAGCAGAAAACCCAATACCAGATGTACTTACCTCCAGAAATGGCACAGATTTCAAATATGGTGTTTCCACAAGCAGATTACACTCTTCTTCCATACCTCACATTTTAAACTAACTCTTAGAACTAAACATATTCAGTTATCAAATAACTCTCAAAATTCACTTAGCCACAGTCTCATCTTTCATAACCATATAAATGAGTGAACAACTTCCTCTCATCCTACCATGAAGTACTTCTTCGCCGGCATCAAGAGGCTCTTCCCTAATATTTGTCCTGCAGTCACTCCATGGATCTTAAACCTCATCTTATGATCCACTATTTGAACCTATAGTGACATGCTCATTGTTACACCTTTCAGTGAAAATTTCCTTCCTGGTAGCCATTACTTCAGCTAGGAGAAATTCATGCCCTAATGGCCATTCCCCTATACACTGTTTTCCATAAAGATAAAGTTACGCTGAAACCACACCTGGAGTTCATTCCTAAAGTAGTCACAGACTTTAATATTAATCAATATATACATTTGCCTACCTGGAAAGAACAAAATAATTCTGTAAATCAACCAAACTCTTCATCTCAGTTGCTGAAAGATGAACCTATATCCACACACAAATTATCCAACTGGATAGGACAATGTATATATTCATGTTACGAATAAAAGGAATTCCAAGTACCATCAGGAACAAGAGCACATTCCACAAGAGTTATATCGGCCACTACAGCATTCCCAAAGAATGCAACTGTAACTGACATTTATAAAGCAGCCACATGGTCAGCCAAACCCACATTTACTACATACGATGTGACAGACCAGGCCTCGACAGCAGATGCCACAGTCGGCACAGCCGTATTATCAAATATACATCGAATCCTCTCACCAGCTGAAGGACACTGCTACATGCTCAGCTCAAGTGAAGCGGCCACAGGGACAACACTCGAAGAAAAACAGTTACTCACCAGCAGTAACTTCTGTTTTTTGAGATCTCCTGTCCCTTTGTCAGCTGAACTACCCTCCCTTCTCCCCTGTACTTCAGAGGTCAAAAGAGACTGTGGTGGAAAAGGAACTGAGGAGAGGGGAGTCACACATGTCTGTCCTGAAACCTGCTGCAAGGCTGCTTCTGCATGTGTGCAGCCAGGACTAGTACTGTGAAAATGTCTCTACTTGTCGGTGCAGCAACACCTAAAGTGGAGTAAGCACAGGGATGCACATCTTGAAGCAAAGAAGTTATTGCTGGTGAGTAACCTATCTTCCTCGGTTGAATAACATACCCAAGATATGTGCAAGAGGATTTAAAGCCATGACATGTGGCCAGAGCAGTTAGTTCAAACATACTGTTTGTTCAAATCTTAATTTCATATGGTTATTACTGTTTAACATCAAACTATACAACTCTTAGAAGAAAGGCAGAAGTTTGCATTCTTTAACATGAAACTAAAACTAATTTCTTTAAACAGTAACATTTTGATAGAAAGCATGTCTCACTAAATATTTGCATCCTGTCATTTGTTGGCTAAAATATGCAGAGGATTTGTCTTATTTTTATATTCAATTTATTAACACTTTTTTGTTCAATTTAAAATACAGCAGGTTCAAATTGCACTGAAGTATACTCTGGGATTCCTCGTGGTTTGTGCAGTTCTTCTTATAATTGGGTAAGTATGTGCATGCATACATACATATTGAATTCCAAAGGGGTAGCCATGTTAGTCTATTGTAGAAAGACAACAGAGTCCTGTGGCACTTTTAAAGACTAACAGATTTATTTATCGCATGAGCTTTCATGGGAGAAAATCCCACTTCGTCAGACGCTTAGAAGTGAAGGTACAGGAGTGTCATTCTTATATAACTAAAGTGAAAAGTGGGTGGGTGGGTGTAATATATACTTATAACACTGTGATATCCAGAATCACCAGAGCAAATTTAGTCTAGGTTATCATAACAGCAGACCCACAATAGATGGCTTTTTGTTTGCTTTTTCTAATTCTTCATAATACACAGATCTAGAAGAGGGAGAGAGATTCTCACCAAGATATTTTTTTCAAGAATATATATTTTGTATATTTGAATCCATTTTTATATTCATTGAGGAAAACTATCCAGCTGTTTTGTGTTGCCTACTGTGTTCTGATGTATACAAGTAAGCAACAGAATTAAAGCTGTGAATTTAGTTTTGACTTTGGTTTTTTCTGACTTTCTGCAACCCTAACCATTTGTATGAAATGTACTGCTTATAATTAGTCTTAAGTTACCTTATTCTCAGTATGTGGCTTATAGTGCATATTATTTTACCTTTGTGTTTTCTGAAATTGTGTGTTAAGGTCCTAATTCAGGACGGCATGTGCATGGGCTAAAAGTTAAGCCTGTGCATAAGTACTTTGTGAATTGGGACCTAATAGTTCAGTGTGGGCTCATACTTGCCTCTTGTGTAAAGGCTTAATGGCTTTTGTTTGGTTATGTGCATTACCTAAGTAAGAGACTAAGAAACTATTTTTCTTTCTCATTAAAGAATAGTGTTCTGCAGAGATATAATTTAATCACTATTCCATGTCTTATTTGTTTCATCTTTAATAATTCAGTGTATACCCTTAATGAAAGAACCTGCCATGAATAAGTAATATTTAAAAACATTTAAAGTATGATGGAGCAGTCATGTTCTTTAGCTCTGAAATTATTTACTGCAGTAAAATAGTTCCAAAGGGGTAGCTGTGTTAATTTAGTTTAGCAAAACATACTCACCAGCAACTACAGATCTAACAAACATTAAAGCAGGTACATATCCCTGCAACAAAGCACATTGTCAACTTTGTCCATGTGTCTGCACAAAAGATGCCATCATAGGACCTAATCAAACCAGCTACTCCATCAACGGCTCATTCATCTACCAATGTGATTTATGCCGCCATGTGCCAGAAATGTCCCTGTCCCTTATGTGTCAGTAGGTTCACTGTAGTGTTGGGAAAAGAAAATCATTCCTACAGTAAGTTTTGTCCATAATCCGTATCTTTGTTAACCAAATCTGTTAAAACTACTTTTGTTGTTTAAGTCATTTTTTACTTGTTTTCCCTTTTAAGCCCTAGAGAGAATGATGGTAAGTACGTATGTCTTTATTTCTGGAAAAAGAAGTAGATCTCGTACACCATAACTATATGGTAAATGTAGGTAAATATTGCTTTTTAATAGCAACCAAGGTACGGAAAAATTAAGATCGGGTAATCTTTTAGCTCAATTAGTTGTCCTTTCTAGTTGCCTACTATGTCACCAGAGGGCAGCATTTTTAAAGAGCATTAATTTTTCTAAATACTAGAAGTATTACCACTAAGCTAAACTATTCATGTGTTCTATTATTATATTGAACTAAGCCGGCACCTCTTGGGTATTTTGATTTTTTTTTTTTAAGTGCCTGTTCAGCAATTTGGACTTGTTGTGGGGTTTTTTTTGTGTATATGGTTTGCATGTGACTATTTCTTGAGTTACTTCAGCTGTGCCTAAAATTTGAATCCTATTACCAGTTAACTCTCTTAATATGATTCGTTAAGGTATCCCCACAGAAAATACCTCAGCAGTCCATACTATAAAAAAATAATGTAAGGATGCAATGGAATATCTGTAAACAGAAGTACTGTTCATTTGATTACCACAAATCAAAGTATTTGAATTGCATAAACTCTACTCAGAGATCCCTAAATTTCCTTGGAGTATAACTTTTAAAAATCATATGGATGTACTTTTAATATAATCCTGTAAATAAAAATGACCGAGTTGAATTTCAGTGTATTAGAGAATTAAGCCATCAAAGATTAAAATTAAATCCCTCATGTTTGCAGATCAAAAACTGAACTACATCTTTATATAAATATGGAACCAGTTACAGGAAACTTCCAACATATACTTCAGTTCTTTCCTACCATTTGTTTCCCTTCTGCACATGTACTTTTCCTTGTTATGGGTATCCCAATTGTTATGAGTGATTAATAGGTTCCCAGAGAAGAAATGTTGCTCAGGATGTGCAAAGAGGGGAGATGACATTGAGTTTATCCTGAAAAGTGACTGTAGAGTTTGGCTTTGATCTCAAAACCTGTGTAGATGCATCTGCTTTGGAAGCAGTTTGTTCTGCCGTTTTCAAAAACCAGATGCTGCATCATGGGCATGCTTCTGGACCTGATAGCATAACACCCAATTTTTTTAGATGCACCATAGAGCCCATAAGTGTAGCATTATACTAACTCTGTTAGGGCATGGACTAGTGGGAAGGTACGAGCAGAGTGGAGGGCAGGGATTAATGTCCCATCCTGAGGGGGAAAAGACCTACATACAGAATGCTGTAACTATAGGTCAATAACTCTGTTCTCTTTTACAGAAAATCTTCATATATTCTACTCCCCTGCACTAGCTTCTCCTTCTGAAATTTTGTCACCAGAGCAATTAGATTTTCTACTGGGCTTAGATAAAAGATGGATGCTTTTCATTTTCTATTTGAACTCTCAATAGATTTCAATCAACCTTTGCCAGCAGCCTATGTAGACCTAAAGATAACCTTCAGTTATGTCAATAGAGCTTAATTGTGGAAGACCCTGTGAGGAATCTGTGTTCTCAACATTCTCCTGGGTTTTATTCGAGGACTACATATTAAATTAAGTTCTGACTAGTTTAAGAGTAGATCGAGGATAAAGGAGAGATGTCTTTTGGCACCAGCCATATTCTGTTGGAAAATGGATTGGCTCCTTGAGCATGTATCTGCAAGTATTGTTAAAATTGTCAAATTCAAATTATATTTGTTACCTGGATTATACAGATGATGTCATCTTTGATCCAGATCCAAGACACTTCAGGGATGTGTAACCTTCCGGTGGGCTAAAATTCATTTAATTGCCCTTCTCCAGTGCCTCACAGAAATCAATCCCAATCCCTATGGAGAAAGCAGCTGGAGACCCAGGATCCAGTCTGTATGGGACTCACAGTAAAGATTGCTCAAAGTTACCCTCCAACATTAAAATACTACTAAAACCAAACATAACAATGAACTTTATTAACTACTAACTAAATGAACCTTATCCTAAGAAAACAAAATACAATTAACCAAGAACAATCCCTACAGAAACCCTTGCATGAAAGATACCTAAGAGTCCCAAAGTCCAGGTGGAGTTCACCCAACTCTCAGCTACAGTCTTTGTTCGAATCTAGAGGCTTGAGTGGCAAGAAATAGCTGTCCTCTTCTTTCTTTGCAGGAATCCTCTGTAGCATTCCGTGCAGGCTTTTCCTTCTCCTTTGCAACCAGACCTCAGTCCCATATGCATGTCTGCAAAATCTGTTGCAGATGACTCCATTAGAGGGAGAAAACATCTTGTTCACTCCTGGCTCAGCTTCTCTCCTTAAAACTGAGCACGTGGGCACTTCTCAAAGCAGCTCCTGCCTGCAGTCTGTACAGACTGCTGCTCTCATGTCATCTGACTGATCACACCACATCACACCAGCAGGGCATCCTGTGGAGCATGCTAAAAAATGCTACCACTCCCTGCTTCCAGAAATTTCTGGTTGGGGGTAGCTAATCTGCCCAGCAACAGTAACCCACCCTCAGTAGGTCTCTCAAAGAGAGCCATATGGGTTACAGATGCATTAGGGAGCTTCCAGGAGTATGAGGCAGCTGCCCTTGGGCCAATGATTTCTTGGGTAAAAACAAAAATCCAGGATGTCAGCATAAAAACTGTAATACAAAGAGATCTTTGCTTCTGGACACATGGTGGTGGTGGTGGTGGTTTTTTCTCTTTTTTTTTTTTTTTAAATCTAGGCAGTAAACTGTCCTCAAATGGACACAACCAGCCAGATATAAGAAAGATAATTGGTTTAGCAGCCTCAGCCATGAAGGACCTGCAAGAGCTCCAGAGCCAAAACAAAGAGAAACTATACACATGTACATTTTTATCAAACCTGCACACTTTCTGATCCATATAAAAAGATTGGAACATGGATTTTGCTTAAGATACCCAGAAGCTAAAGATCTCTTTATATGCATTGTCAGCAGTGTCTGCTGGATAGAAGATTCTTTTCCTTTATCATTAATAGGAAAGTATCTCTGTGAACAAGTCTCAAGCAGTTAGAAGTCATCGTTGCCACTTCCACCTCCAGCTGTGAGTCTCATGTTGCCAGTCCGAGACATAGTCCCTGCATGTTGAGCATTGAAGGTCTGCCTAGAAGCCAGGAGGAGTTGCTGCTCACTCATAGACAAGTGGTGGTCATGCATTTGCCCACAATTAACTTGGCTGCACCCAATCACTAACAATCCCATGGAGCACATGGATGCCTATAAAAGAACTGTACAGAGTGTTTATGGAAATTTGGCACAATGGATCGCCATCATCTAAGCACGTAGTTGATTGCATTAGCCCTTTTGGCCACAATGTCTCATTGGGAGCTGGTGGTCAAGTTACTTCCATGACTCCTAAATATGTTGTGCACTGCTTTTCAAGGTAGTTCCTCCATCAGGTATAGTCTACATTCTTAGTTCCTAGTTGTACATGTTTACATTTAGCCATATTAAAACACAGATTGTTTGCATCCAATTTTCCAGGCAATCCAGATAGCTTTGAATCAGACATTTGTACTCTTTACTATCCCCCAATTTCTGTCCCCTGCAAACTTTTGGTGACTTTTATTTGTTTTGTTTTTTGTTTTGTCCAGGTCACTTATAAGAATGTTCAACCCCACAGGACCCAGAACTGATCCCTTTGGGACTGTTAAGGTGCTGTTATGAGCACCCCATAAACTGGCCGCCACCTCCCTTGTGATATAAAGACATAGAAACTGTTTCTCCTCAGGTCACGTACAGAAACTGTTTATCAGATACTCTTCCCAGGTCACATACCAGATACTGCCCCCCAGGTCATGTAAAGAACTCATGGCTGCTAGGCTTGTGACTATCAACATGCTTTATTGCACGTAGAGAACTCCTGGCTGCTAGGCTTGTGACTATCAACATGCTTTATTCGGACCCTGATTCACTCTCAGCCAGCTCCCAAAGGGGTGGGTCATCCCCCTCGCCCATGTGCTGAAGGGCAAGTCAATCATGGCTGCTCTGGCCCCCCCCAGGGGTGTAGAAGGCTCTGACCTGGAACCTAGAGAGCTGGTGAAAATTCCTTTGCACAAATAAGGACAGGAGGAACCGGGTAGACCCTCGCCCCAAAATTCCTGCTGCAGCGAAATCTGGCCAATCACAGCCCTCGGCAGGAAGCCGTGGCCTGGGCAATAAAAGCTTCCATGCCGCATGGAGCAGGGGGAGTCTCCTCGAGTTAACTGCTAGGCCTGATCACCCTGCAGTAGGAGTTCCCCCGAGAGTGCTGGCCCGAGTCGATTTCAACCTCTTCCTTAAGACGTTATGCTGTTGTTAATCACCTGCCTGATAGTTGTGGTACGTATGTAAACTGAACCCGAGTCATCCCCCACATTTACTTCTCATGATTGTTTCTTTTCCCTTTAAATGTATATAGTTGAATGTGAATAACTCTTCTACCTCAGTTTTAACCCTAGGTATTACAATTGGTGTAGGTTTGGGGATTATTGTTATGTTTATTGTTTATGTATTGGACTCTGTCTTGTTATACTTTATCTCTGAATTATCAAAAGAGTCCAAGAGGAGGGTTTATTCTAAAGGTTTATTTCTGTGTAACTCATGATATGCTAAACTGTGAGTAATCACCTGGGGCTATCTTGTTATCTGTGAAGCTGACTTCTGAGTTTAGTCCAGCAAGCAGCCCCAGTGTTAACCCTTTGCGTCCCAAAGAGGGGACTAATAAAGTTTATTATTTTTGGCCACCACTTTAAGTTTCCAGGAGCCTTCCTTCTCCCATCCTTTACCCACTGCGGACAGGGACCTCCCTAGAAATGTGCTTGTTTTATAGTGATGTTCTAAGACCTATCTGTTAGCAAATAGATTGAGACTGGCATTATGATATATTAATTTATATCATTATAGTCTTTAATCCAAATGCCATCTGTTACCAACTCAGATGCCTGAAAAATCAATTTGGGTCTTTCATATAGCGTTCCTTTCATTCAGGACCAAAACAATGTTGGAAGTTTCTAAAGAAACAAGTTGTTCTGAGGCTGATTGGGTTGAATGTTACCCTTTGTTGCTCTTTCCTCTTGATGTCTCAGGTGAAGAGCAGGGGGCATTACAACTCATTTATCCCCAAACAGTATGGAAATACATACATGATTGACAACATTCCATAGACCCCTTATATGGTTACATTAACACCTACATAATTAATAGGAATAATTAAGTAATGCATATAATTATCCACGCCCCGTTTACAGGTTTAATAGCACACAGGTGTTTAGCTTACCAACATGTTACTTTTGTTACGACAATGCCTGTAATATTATTGACCAAGCATTTGGCAAGGGAGGAGAGGAGTGAAAAAGTTGATAGATACCCCTTTTTTTTTTTTTTTCCCCCCCAAGGTTCTTACGCAGGAAAGAGAGGATAGTTTCTGTTGGTTACATTTCTTGCTGAAGCCATGAGAAAAGAGAGCAGGGAAAGGGAAGATAATAAATCTTTCACTAGCTTCTAACTGCAGAAAGCAGAGCCTGACCCATCACCAGAACAACCGTGACTCCTGAGAGAAGCCCAGGGCTTAAGCAGTTTTCCAATATTCAGGCGTTTAACTACTCTCCTGCATAGAGCAACTCTGGTGCCATCAGGGATGAAGGGTCTCTCATGGAGACCTCTGAACTCGGATCCTTTTCCTTTGCCTCCACCACCAGCGTCATGGAAACATCTCATGCAAGGACCTCTCCAGTTACTGATGTGGCCTTACTACAAGTTTTTTCTAAAAGTCTTCCAATGAGCCTCAAGACTAATTATGTTGAATATTGAATTATAGCACTATAAGGTGTACCTTCTGTCTTGGTGCAGGCACCATGCCAGTATTAGCCTTCTCAAAACTGATGTTTTCCCAGCACATGTCTCAGCTTATGCTACCAGGTACTCTGAATCTCCTGTCACCACTTCCTAACCATGATGTAGAGCAGCCTGATAAGGAGGACTAGGAAGGTAGCCCCGAAAGACCCATGTAAGTCTCCTTGCGGGAAAATCAGAGACCCGGTTTTACCAGAAGATCAGATTGGATCTTTGGTGTTTTTACCTGAGGAGTCGACTGTTTTCTAGAGAGGATAACAGACCCTCCTTGCTGATACTGGTCACTGCTCTGGAGTCTTCCAACCCTGTGTGTGTTAGCTTGTAGTGACGTTCAGAGGAGGACCTAGCTCTTCCTCTTGGTTCTGTTTTCTTCAGCCTGCCAGGGACAGCTGGTCTCTAAATGGACAGACAATACATCCAATAGCTACTAGGGGCCACCCGTTTTTTAACAAAACACCTCATAGACAACGCTATACATGTCTCTCAGACAAGAGAGCGAGAGGGACTAGTCACAATCTGCCCTTTGGGATTCCATGTTGAGTGATACATAGTGACAAACAGTATTTTTGTAACTAGTCATATTAGCAAATGGAACAAACATCAAAGAAAATAAGCAACATAAGCAAGCATGTTTAGACACGACTTTACACTGGGGGTGGGATTGTAACTTTTTTTTTTTTTTAATTTTTTTAGGCTGTTGAATTACAGAAGGTGAAGGCAAGTGATCAGAGCAAACTGCTTCCTTTGGGGTCTTGTGTCCCCACTGCTCACATTACTTCCTGAAATGCATTGCACTGTGGATAATAGGCACGAGGGCAGTCATTCCCCCTCCTCTCTACTCTAAAGGGGAAAGAAAAACAGGAAATGCATCCTTGCTGTTTCTCTGCTGCAGGCACCACAGACAGGCACAGTGCTGCGTGCAGACAGGAATTAAGTGAAAACTTCCTGGGGCTGCAGGTAGGGATGGAGCTATGGTGTGTAGCAGACAGGAAAAGCCAGAAAAGTTTTCTCTGGCTACATGGACCTAAATCCGAACCTGTAGTTTTTGACCTCGGTGTTACACCACTTGCAGGGGTGGTGTTAGTAGGTTGAATTACAGCTCCTTTTTTTTTCAAATGTACTGCTCTGACAGTGGAGACACGGGCTGCAGAAGGTCGATGTAAGCAGGATTATGTCCACTTTTGCTGTCAGTGTAGACCAGGGCTCATGTAATTTTAGACTTCACTAAAAGCTAAAGTAAATGGGCTTCCTTCTTGAGCTACTAGAACAGAACATATCCAACTTATGTTCTTTTTAGCAAGCCCTAGGGCACTGGGGATCCAGCCTGGCTTCCATTTTACTTCCAGAATATACCTCCCACTCAGTTTTCCTTCTCTCAAGAACTCTTTTCTCAAATACCCACCCTCCTGGTCTGTCTGAGCTCAAATGCCACATTGCCTTTATTACAAAGCCTAACTGTGAATTCTTTTCTTTGTTCAAACTATTTTTGTTTTTCCTCACCAGGTCATTGGAGGGTGACCGTGTGAAAGTTGCTCCATTATTTATTACTATAAAAATCTGTACTAAAAGAAATTTTGGATTAGAGATCTATAATCACCACAAAATATCCCCTGCAATTTCCACAATAGTTTTTAGAACTTTTTGGTCAGCTCCCAAAATTGCACTTAATGGTTTTTGTGTCCCAAAAATATTTTAGGCTTAATTCAGTTATAAGCAATTACCTTCTGCTTTAGCCATACTGTTAAAAACTGAAATATTTAACTACAAATAATTTGATGTTCTAGTTTCTTCGACAGCTAGGGAAAAATACAGTTAAGATGGACTCACAAAAAGGGTACCTTTTTTAATTACTATTCTCAAAAGGTGAACTTCCATCCATGTGCTTATGTGATTCTGAGTAAACAGTTGCATTCCAGCTCAATTTGTATAATATCGTCTAGATTAGAGCTGCACAACCTGTGGCCCCCCGGGCCACATGCGCATGTTCTGTGTGGCCCTCCGGGAGCGGAGCGAGCGGGCGGATCACGTGATGTGACACCCTCCCCCCCGCCCACATGTTGCATTTGTGGCCCTTGAGTGGCCTTAAAAATGCAATTTGGCCCTTGGCCAAAAAAGACTGTGCACCCCTGGTCTAGATGGTTAACTCTTGGTGTTAGGGTGGAGGGTAATTATGTGCTGCATTCTCTATGGAAAAAAATTATTCAATAGATAAATCTTATGAATGAGGAAAAAATAAGTAATAGCTCAACATGTTCTACACTTTGTTTTGGTCAAGGTGTTTTTAGCTGAGGAGGTTCAGTCTTGGTTGTGCGTTGCTGGAAAACACACAGCATGTGGAGGGCCCAATAGTGGAGTTTGGAATCACAGTATGCTTGAATTTCTTATGAGACCTCATGGTGTGAGAAAACAGATGTTCTCTGACTATAGGGTCAGAATAAATGCTGTTGCGTGGGACATTACAACTGCAAGAATAAAATGGAAACAGCTTTTTTAGAAAAAACTAGTTTGTTTGAAATAAGTTGAGTGACTATATTGTATATTAAATATCAAATTGGACAAAAAGGTATTAGCTTAACAAGCATTTTCTAGAGTGGTATAAAAAGGTTGGTGTTATCTTGCACTAACAGTGAATGGATAACTGAAGTGCATGTTAAGTCCCAGTCTCAACTGTGCAATTGGTCACTGCTACTACTTCTGATAATATGCCCTCCACTATTTTTCATGTATGAAGAACCCACACCTGTACATTGAAATCACTTATCTAAAATAGCTATCATAACTGAAGAGAACACTATTATACTTGCATGCAGAATATGAAGTGTTGGAAACTGATTATAGAAATCATAGCTAGTATGAAAGGGGTATAAACTAAAATAAAAAATCATATATATAAAAACTAAAATGCTACTGTAGGAGATTTTTTTTTTTTTCGGGGTTGATTTTTTTCCTTCCCCTCCCTTTTCCCCCCCCCCCCCCCCAAGTATTTCTTTCAGGTTGCAACCTAATGCACTTCAGAAGTTTTAATGACTACTAAAAATAAAGGATTATTTTTTCTTGTTACAGTGCTTTTGTTCCATTGGATATTCCCCAGAATAGAAATTCCACAGAGTGGGAGAAAGTGAAACTCCTGTTTGAAGAACTTGGAAGTAGTCGTAAGTTGTTTCAGGAATTTTTTCTTGAACTTGGCATTAATCAGTTAATTGTATGTTTTACCTTAATAATAAGCATACGTGAAGTGGCATGTAAATAAGAAAAAATTGTTTGTTTTCTACATAATCAATAGAACTTGTTTTGAATTAAGCTATTTAATTGAGGTTAAATGTTTTTAAGAAGGTATTGCCATCCTTGATTAGATTGGTGGTCTAGCTAGTACGGTATTTCAAACGATGCTTCAGAAGAAGCTGAAAAACTTGCTTCCCTATGTAGGGTTATCCTAACCCTTAGTAGTTAGAAGACTATCTTAAATCCTGCTCAGAATGCTTTTTACCCCTTTTACCACTACCATTTAAACATGTTTGTTACCCAGGTAAAGGTCCAATCTTTCCTTTGTCTTACTAAGAGAACTACAAGAAACTGCTTTAAGATCTTAAGATTGTTTGTTATGATTATTATTTAACATTATGTACAATTATAACCAAATATTTGAAAAATCTTGCACTGCTGGATTCTGAGATTGGAGTACTTTATATCTTTTGCACTAGAGACCATAATGTGTACTTCTGCAGAATAGGAAGGCAACACTCTTTTTTTTTTTTTTTTTTTTTTTTTTTTTCCCCAGTGCTGTAGGCATGTGATGTCAGCTTTGCCCATCAAATTTGCTGGGTGGCGACCAGATTTACTAGCTCATCTCAATTGCGGTGTATAGAAAACTGCTTGAGCTGCCTCCACTCCATTGAAGAAGACAGTGGAGGGGTGATGAGGAGGAGGGATTTATAAGGAGTGGGAGAGATTGTTTTGGGAGCATCTTCCCTTGAATTTTTAGCAAGTCAGGCTGGGTCTACACTGGCCGCATATTTTCAGCAGTCGAAGGGAGATAGGCATGTTATGTACAGTAACTTGTGTATTTACCTTTGACTTGCTAATGCCTACTTACCATGGCATCTACACTGTGGTGAGTCAATGAGAAATGGCCTCTTTTCAACTCAGCGCCACTCTTCTTGCCAGGTGGGTCTTAATAAATTGACCTTCAGCTACTTCCATGTTGGATTGAGCGGATCTTTACTGACGCTTAGTCGAAGTTGCACAGTTGGTTCTACACTGTTGATGGTTCTGCCATCAGTCCAGACCTGGCCTCAGTAATTGTGGTGGATACCTAAGACCAGTAAAGTTCAGTATAACTATTAATGATCTGTATGCCAATGCTGAAACATATTGAAAACAGAAAAATTCTGAGAAAAATACATGGACAGATATGACAGAGGCACTAAATGTCTCTTGCTAGTGTGGACTTGCAAGTTTTTACCACCACAAAATGTGTGTATCAAGACTAAGAGTTCCTGGATACTTCTGCCTTGTTTGAGTTTGCTAGATGAATTCCTGTCCCCAATAAATTTCATGGCAAAACATTTTTATTTCAATGTGTCCAGGATTTCACCCACTAACTCTGTGGGCAAACTGAATTAGTCTATTATATCCTTTTATATCTCCACTTGTACAAAGTACTCCAATTGGGGAAAAAACCTCAATGTCAATACCTATATTGACCTTAAGAAATGGATACTTTTAAAAATAAGAAATACAGAACATGCTAATTTTATGCTAAGTTTAACCAATAATTGTAGAAGAAATATCTACTTTCCGTATAATGAACCAGCGTATGTATGCTTTCGTCGACAGTAAGCAATTGTACAGTACACAAGCTATCTTCCAATGAAGCTGACCACACTGGAGCTCTAAAATAACTGTCTGCAGAATGATATGGGTCACTGCTTCTTCAAAACATAGTTCAATCCAACCTGAAGGCAAAACCCCAAGGAGCTCTTGTTTAGTTATTTTCCTGATAACTAAACATTTTAACTTGTCTTTAGCACTCTTCCCAATTTGAGAACTTCTCCATACAAAGGTATAAAATAAAGCATCTGGAAAAGTTGTTGGGTATGCTTTGTAACATCTAGAATATTAAGACTACAGTAACGAGCTATACATCTTAAATAGATCATTGCTCTTGACTTGATATTGGGAAGAGTGGGACAAAGGCCAATTTGGGGATTTGTCTTGTAAAGAAAATACCACGTGATACTGCAAAAATACATTAAAGCTGAATCAGCTGGATAGGATGAAGAGTCTTCTGGTATGATCTGAGGATCTTGTCATGGGTCACTTCCTCTCTCTGGACCTGCTGTGACCTGACTAAGGTGCTAGCCCCTGCATTAACTGCACTCTCTATAAGGGTGCAGGCTTTCTTGGCATAGATCCCTGCACAGTACTACAACCCGATCATCAATACATGTGGCATTGTGCTATCACTCAGCAGAAGGGAAGGATGCAGCATTTGGCAAAGCTGTGTTTCAGACTCTGATTCTGTGGTCTCCAACCCCTCCTCCTTTAGTCAGCTTGGGAGTCAACTACTTGGAATTTGTCATGAGCAAGCATTTGAAGGAAAAAAGGTCACCAACCTTTTTGTAGCTATCCTTCTTCAAGATGTGTTGCTCATGTACTTTCCAAGACCGAACAGCCTTGCCTTCTGTCGGGCTTCCTGCAAGAAGGAACTGACATGGCAGCAAGTCAACAGGATCCAATATAGAGAACTATGGAGGTGCCACTGCAGGGGACCAACTTGATGGGTACTGCTGGGGAAAGACCTGCAGACTGAGGTCAGAAGGGACCTTTAAGATCTTCTAGTCTGACCTTCTGTGCAACTCAGGCCACAGAACTAGACCCACCCACTCCTGTAATAGTCATAGGTTAGAGATCTGAGTTAAAGTTCTCAAATAATGATTTAAAGACCTCAAAGTACAGATAATCTGCCAGCAAGTGACATGTGCCTCTTGCTGCTGAAGAAGGCAAAAACATTCAGGGCCTATGCCAATCTGCCCTGGTGGAAAATTCCTTTCCAATTCCAGATATGGCAATGAGTTGAACTGTGAGCCTATAGGCAAGACTCGCCAGCCAGAGATCCTCTGAAGGGATGTTAGATGGCGTGGGTTCCGAGTTACTACAGAGAATTATTTCTGGCTATTAGGCATATTTACGGCTAGTATTCTAAGATAAGTCAGTTGCCAAATTCGAATCTCTCATCATCCAATCCCTTCCATAAACTTATCAAGTTCAATCTTGAAGCCAACTAGGTTTCTTGTCCCACTGCTCCCCTTGGAAGGTTTTCCAGAACTTCACTCTCCTGATGGTTAGAAACCTTTGTCTAATTTCAAGTCTAAACTTCCTGATGGCCAGTTTTGTCCATTTGTTTTTATGTCAACATTGGTGATGAACTTAAATAACTCCTTTCCCTACCTGGTATTTATCCCTCTGATGTATTTATAGACACCAATCATATCTCCATTCAGCCTTCTTTTGGTTAGGCTAAACAAGGCAAGGTCTCTGAGTCTTCTCTCAGAGGGCAGGTTTTCCATTCCTTGGATCATCCTAGTAGCCCTTCTTTGCACCTGTTTCAGTTTGAATTCACCTTTTCTTAATCATGGGACACCAGAACTGCACACAGAATTGCAGATGAAGTCGGACTAATGCCTTGTATAATGATATTAACATCTCCCTATCTCTTCTGGAAATGACTTGCCTGATGCATCCTGGGACTGCACTAACTTTTTTTCATGGCCCCATCACATTGGCATCTCCATAGTCATCCTGTCATCAACCAGGATGCTGAGGTCCTTCTCCTCCTCTGTCGCTTCCAATGGATGCATCCCTAGCTAATAAGTTTTTGTTCAGTCCCAAAGTGCATAACCTTGCACTTTCCATGATTAAATTGCATCCTATTTCTATAATTCCAGTTTACAAAGTCACCCAGATCTTCCTGTATGATAGCCTCGTCTTTCTCTGTATGTGCAATACCTCCCACCTTTGTGTAACTGTCACAAATTAGATTAATATATTCCCACTTTTTTTTTGTGCCAGGGTCAGTAATCAAAAAATTAAAGATGGGTTGCAAGATCAATGCCTGAGGAACTCTGCTAGTAACCTTCCTCCACCCTGACAGTTAACCTTTCAGTATAACCCACTGTAATCTCCCCTTTAACCAATTCCTTATCCACCTTCAAATTTTCATATTAATCCCAGTCTTTTCCAGTTTAACTAACTACCCATGTGGAACCATAACAAATCCCTTACTGAAATCTTGGCAAATTAGATCCACTGCTAAAAAATCTAACTTGTTTAAAAAATGTTATCTCAAAAATAAAAGGGGATCAAGTTGATCTTGACAAGTTCCAGTGGGGTAGCAGTATTAATCTGTATACAGAAAAAAACAGCCAGAGGCCTGTGGCACCTTAAAGACTAACAAATTATATCAGAAAAATTTTGCTTCTAATAAATTTGCTTATGTCTGAAGAAATCTTAGTCTTTAAGGTGCCACAGGACTCTCTCGGTTTTTAGTTGGTCTTGCACGGTGATCTAACTTTTGTAAAACCATGTTGTATTTTGTCCCAGTTACCGTTGACCTCAATGTCCTTAATTGCTTTCTCTTTCAGAAATTTTTCCAATACCTTGCATATCACTGAGGTCAAACCAACAGGCCTGTAATTATCTGGATTACTTTCTCCCCTGCCTAAAAACAGGAGCTATGTTAGCAATTCTTCAGCCAGACAGCACAACCCCTGAGTATAGATTCATTAAAAGTCCTTGCTAATGCGCTTCCAATTTCAATAGCCATTTCCTTTAATAGTCTTGAATAGAGATTATCCAGGCCCCCCCAATTTAGTCCCATTAAGCATTTTGTGTTTGGCTTCTACTTTGGATGTAGTAATTTCTACCTCCCATTTTAAGTCCCATTAGCCCCTGCCACTATCCTTAAGCTCTTCATTAGCCTCATTTAAAAATCTTCCAATGACTGTGCACATAGCATAAACAGCTATTTGGAATAGATGTGACAATGTATCTTGAAGAACAACAGTTACAAAAAAGATTTTTGACTTTTTTCTGAGTTAGTTCTGCAGTCACTATGAAAACGTTTCTTCACATTTCTTCAAGATCCACTTCTACCTTTAGTTCCACTTCTACATTAAGTTTAGTAGAAAAAATGCTGACTAAAACTGTTTTAGGTTGAAACATGCTTGTTTTACTTTCCCCTTATCTGTCTCCCTTTCACCATTTGTGCTTTTTCATAAAGCAGAAGTGTGTTGTGACTAGCAGGATAGGGCCCCCATATTTTAATCATGGCCTCTTGCAGCTTCTGTGATGAGTGAAATATTTTAAGTAGAGGATCTTTGGAAATTGACTTGAAATTATCAATTTACGCTCTTGGCATATTTAAGCACGTTCCCATTGGTTTCCTTAAATATTGTTTCTTAGGCTCATTTCTTTCTTACTGTGTCTCAGTTGGATTTTAATCTTCTCAAGGTAAGGATAATTTTTTCTCTAGGTTACCTACGCCATTCTTGAGCACAGTGAGTTGCCAATCCAAATTTGGGGCCTTTTGACACTACTACAATACAAATTAACAAATCTTATTTTTCTTTTTTAATTCTCCACACACTTACCCAGTCTTTTATATCTTGTCACTCCTGTTACCTTTCACAGGTCCTTCTCTCTTCTGACCTCTTCATTTTTTCCTGTTGTTTTTCCTTTGTAATCTAAAAGTACTTTTACAGCCAGCTGTTCTTAGTCATTACTTTATATAGATGAAAATCTCCTTGGTGTATACCTCCTGAGGTTGATGGCATCTAGACTTATTTTGCTTGTCTAAAACCAAGGTATTCTTCTTTGAGTGATGTTTCCTGTTATTCCCTGTGGATTATGGATGCACTTGGAGAAGGGGAATTTGGAAGTAGTGGCTGTTGTTCTGAGCATGCTGCTGTCAGAGCCTATAAATGGCAGCGCAGACTGATTGCATCTCTAGTTCTTTCTCACCACTGCATAGTCTAGGTCTGAACCTCCAGTGTCTTGTCTCTGATTCAGTTCTAATAATTTTTATTGTACGTAGTTTTATCAGTGTTCTAATACTTTGTTAGTTTTCCTAATTTAAGTAATTTTAACAGTGGAGAACAGAGCAGAGTTTGCCGCCGCCTCCTCTCCTCCCCCCCCCCCCCATCCCCAATGGTTCTACTCCATTCAGATATTGGACTATGCCCGGAATTCCAAACTCTGTGTTTTCTGCCTGAGATCCTTCTCAGTCTGTGACTAACACCAAATCTGCCTCTGGGGAACAGCTCATATCATGGCTAGGTTCAGCATATTTCATAGAATCTTAGGGTTGGAAGGGACCTCATGAGGTCATCTAGTCTAACCCCCTGCTAAAAGCAGGACCACTCCTACTAAATCATCCTGCCAGGGCTTTGTCTAAACCAGGCCTGAAATGTTTCCAGTGATGGAGATTCCACCACCTCCCTAGGTAACCCATTCCAGTGCTTCACCACCCTCCTGGTGAGAGAGATTTTCCTAATATCCAACCTCCACCTCCTAGCTGCAACTTGAAACCATTGCTCTTTGTTCTGTGCTCTGTTATTACTGAGAATAGCTCCCTCCAATAGAGATGCAATCACTCCCTCTCCTTTGGAGCACCCCTTCAAGTAGTTGAAGGTTGCCATCAAATCCCCCCTCAGTCTTCTTTTCTGCACACTAAACAAGCCTAGTTCCTTTAGTCTTTCCTTGTAAGTCATGTGCCCCTTAATCGTTTTCGTTGCTCTGCTGTACTCTTTCTAATTTGTCCACATCCTCTCTGTAGTGGGGAGCCCAAAACTGGACACAGTATTGCAGATTTGGCCTCCCTAGTGCTGAATACAGGGGACCCCTTGATCTGCTGGCAACACTCCTACGGATGCCGTTGGCCTTTTTGGCAACAAGAGCACACTGTTGACTCATATCCAGCTTCCCATCCATCATAACCCCCAGGTCTTTTTCTACAGTGCTGCTACTTAGCCGATCAGTCCCCAGTTTGTAGCAGTGCATAGGATTTTTCTGTCCTAAGTACAGGAATTTGCACTTGTCCTTGTTGAACCTCATGAGATTTCTTTTGGCCTACAGCTCCAATTGGTCTAGGTCTCCCTGAATCCTGTCCCTGCCTTCTAGCATGTCTACCATTCCTCCCACCTTGGTGTTATCTGCAAATTAACTGAGCATTCAATCTATCCCATCATCAAAGAAGATGTTGAACAGAACCAGCCCCCGGATGACCCCGGGACACTCCAGTCGTTACTGGCTGCCATCTGGACATTGAGCCATTGATCCCTATCCGCTGAGCCTGATGATCTAGCCTGTTTTCTATCCTCCTTACAGTCCATACATCCGACACTTACTTCCATGATTTGTTGACAAGAATGCTCTGAGAAACCGTATCAAAAGTTTTGCTAAAGTAGAGGTATATCATGTTGATGGCTGTTCCCGCATCCACAAATCCAGTCATTTCATCACAGAAGGCAATCGGGTTGATCAGGCATGATTTGCCCTAGGTGAATCCATGCTAACTGTTCCTGATCACTCTCTTTTTCTCCAAGTGTTTCAGGATGGATTCTTTGAGGACCTGCTCCTTGATTTTTCTAGTGATTTAGGTGAAGCTGATTGGTCTGTAGTTCCCTGGATCCTCCTTTTTCCCTTTCTTGAAGATAAGTACTATATTTGCCTTTTTCCAGTCCTCTGGGGCCTCCCCCATTTGCCACGAGTTTTCAAAGATAATGGCCAACCACTCTGCAATCACATTGGACAATTCCGTCAGCACCCTCGGATGCAGTTCATCTAGCCCCATAGACTTGTGCACATCCTGCTTCCTTAAGTAGTCCCTAACCTGACCTTCCATCACTGAGGGTCATTCTTCTTCTCTCCATTCTGCGTTACCCAGTGCAATAGCCTGGGAGCTGGCCATCCCTGTGAAGACTGAATTAAAAAAAGCATTGAGAACTTCAGCCTTTCCTGCATCATCCACCGTGAGGATACCTACCCCATTCAGTAAGGGACTTACACCATCCCTGATCCTCTTCTTGTTGTTGACAACTTGTAGAACCCCTTCCTGTTATCCTTCACATCCCTTGCTAGCTGCATCTCCAATTGCCTTTTGGCCTTTCTGATTTTATCTCTGCAAGCCCGAGCAATATCTTTATATGCCTCCCTAGTCATCTACCCAAGCTTCCATTTCTTGTAAGCTTCCCTTGTGTTTCAGCCCACCGAAGAGTTCTCTGCTAAGCCATGATGAGTGCCTTCTATATTTGCTATTATTTCTGCACTCTGCAAAGTGTTCTATAGCTCTAGCTGAGAAAGTCAAGTACTTTTGTAGCTGAAAGAATTTCATGGAGATGTCCATGAGACCACCATCAGACCCAGGCAGGGAATCCAACATTGGTCTGAATTAGTGAGGAGTGTACTTCATGTTACTAAGTCTGACTCTAGTAGTAGAGGAGTCACCCTCAGACACATGGGATCTGTTCTGGAGATTTGGAAGCACTTCCATAAGCATGGGGCTAATGTTCCTCCACGTCCGTCTCTAGGGAATTTGGATATTCTTTCTACCAGCTCAGTCTGGAAGACTTAGCATATACTAAGCCCCGAAGGTTTGAGAATACATCTCATCAACAGTGGGATCCAGTGGTTCTGAGGAATGATTCCTCAGTACTGCTGTCTATCACACCTCACAAAACCTTCTAGCACAGGGGTGGGCAAACTTTTTGGCCTGTAGACCACATCCACAATATGTCAGGTCAGATATTATGGGAGAAGTTGGGGTAAAGGGTGGGGTGGGGCTCAGAGGTAGTGGTTATTGCTGGCCCCACATGATGGAAGGTGGTGGGAGAAGGGATAGAGTTGGGAGGGGGAGTGACTGCTGCTCTACTGGACCCACATAAAGGGATGGAGGGTTAGTCACTGAGCTCCAGTAAGGATGCTGCCATTGGGCCCACCCAGTGGGAGACAGGTAGTGGTTGCACTCTGGCCAGCATGTCACTGGGCCAATGTGATGGGGACGGGGTGGGGCTAGGTGGTGGAGAGTTGCTGCTATGCTCCTGCCAGGAGGATGTCACTGGGCCCATGTGGTGGGAAGGGTGGGGCTGGGAGGGTAGAGCGACTGCTGTGCTCTGGCCAGGCCCACTTGGAGAGCCTGATGAAAGGCTCCCATGGGCCATAGTTTGCCCACTTCTGTTCTAGAACCAGTGAAGATATCAGTACCACTGCTGTTACCCCAAAGAGAGAGACTGCCCCCTAAGCTAGAGAGATGTGGATCCCTGGCTGCACACACAGGTGGTATTGCCTTATTGGATCCAGAATTTCTTCTCCATTTGGTCCCTCCACCTTCAGGAAAAAAATCTTATTTCTTCTCTCCCTCCTCTCCCATGGTCATGCCTCTGGTACGGGGTCTGTCTCACCACCTGCATACATTATACACATGTCCTTTGGCCCTGGCATTACCTTTGTTGGAGTGAGAATCACCTTTTTCCTTTTTGGAGGACTCAGAAATAACAGAAGAACCACCTTTCTCATACTGCTTCCTGTCATGGAGACCAGCATGCCTATGGGAGCAACTAGCTCGTTATCTGCCCTGGAACCACTGGTAATGCATGCCATGGGGACCCCTGTGAACTCCCATTGATTTAGTCTATTAGTTGTACTGAGAGCTCTGTGGTCAGTATCCTCTTTGGAGACCTCCCTATCCACGAGAGAGTTGTCACCTGTTTCCCCTGCTGAGGGACCCATCTAAACTGTGCTCTGATGAAGAGGCAGAGGAGATGTATTATATCCTGGTCTCCCTAGAGCTGGTTAGATTCTAGTTGACATTGCTGGATGAAACTGTTAATGCATCATCCCCTTTCCCATGGGCTGACTTTCGGCAATGTCAGCATCTTCTGTGTGGAATTATGAGGAGCCCATATGGACAACAATACAATACAAGGGACATGGACCTCTTGAGAAGCCAAAATGCAGATCAATATCCTGTAATTTTGAACAGCAACAAAGGCATTTTTGCTTCAGTTAATTAATTCTCTGTCCTTATGTCAGACAGCACCAGCACTGTTCTCTATCTTGACAAATAAGGGTGAGCAAAATCCACCCATCTATGTACAGAAGCAGTCAATCTCTGCTGATGCACTGTTTTCAGTTAGGCTGTGAATAGGCATCTATCCTCCAGGGATGCAGAATGTGCTCAAAGACTCACTTGACAGATAATTAGCAATTAGCAATGAATGGGGGAGTGTTGTATTGCATCTTTGCACAGTGGGGAACCCCAATTGGAGACCTACTCACCTCTCAGACTAACAAGAATTGTGCCATGTATTGCTCTAGGGGAGCCTTTGGTTACCATTCTCAAGGTGATGCTCCCCTCTTCTAGAAAGGGATCAATTGAACTATACATTTCTTCCAGTACTGCTTCTACCCGTAATGCTATACAAAATCCAATGAGACAAGGTGATGGTCATCCTGATTGCTCCCTTCTGGCCCAGACAGTTCCGGTTCCCCGAGAACCTGTTCATGTAATCCCATCCACAAATTATCATTCCAACCTTCTGGCTCAGTTCGGCAGTATAAAGTATCCCAATCCATAAAGAGTGTACCTCAGAGCATGGTATTGGGGTGGGTGTTAACCTTAGAACAGGCATGTTAGTCAGCAATGTGACTTTTTTTCTAATAGCAGGACAGAGAGTGCAAGACAGTGCTCTCAGGCTAAGTTGTTTTTTAGTTTTGGGTACTACAAAGTGTTAAATCAGAAACTGTGACAATTCCCGTAATCCTAGATTTTGATATTTGCTGACATTGGGTCTTGCCCTCAGCTACTTGTGAGTTCACTTAGCAGGAATTTAGCACATTCCATCCTCCTACAGAGAGCTAGTCTAGCTTTTGCACACATGCTAGCCACTAGATTTTTGGACAGGCCTCTGTAAACTCTAAAGTCACAAGGGACCAATATGATCTAGGTTGGACTTCTGCACAATGTAGGCCATAAATTCTGTCTACCCACTCCTGTAATAAACCTATGACTGAGTTATTAAAGCCCTCAAATCATGATTTAAAGACTTTAAGGTATAGCAAACTCACGAACAAGTGAGCTGTGCCCCATGCTACAGAGGAAGTTGAAAGACCCCCATAGACTGCCAATTTGTCCTGGGGGAAATTTCTTCCCCAACCCAAATATGGCAATCAGTTAAACTCTCAGCATGTGGGCAAGAATCATAGCCAGACACCAAGAAAGAATTCTTTGTAATAACACAGAACCCACTACACTGAATGTACCCTCACAGGCTATTGAGAATACTGGTGATAGAAGTGCAAAAGATTAGTCAGTTGCCAAACTAGGCTGTCCTGTCATACTATCGCCATACATTGATCAAACTCAGTTTTGAAGTCTTCTAGGATTTTGTCCCTACAGCTCCCCTTGGAATGCTATTTCAGAACTTCACTCCTCTGCATCTAATTTCAAGGTAAACTTCCTGATGACCACTTTATGTAAGTTTGTTCATGTCTGCATTGGCGTTGAACTTAAATACCAGGGAGGAAGAGGGATTATTTATCCCTCTGATGTATTTATAGAGAGCAGTCGTGTCTCCACTCAACCTTCTTTTTTGGTTAAGCTCAACAAGGCAAGGTCTTTGAGTCTCTCTCATAAGGCAGGTTTTCCATTCCATGGATCACCTTGTAGCCCTTTTCAGCACCTATTCCAATTTGAATGAATCTTTCTTAAACATGGGGGAGCAGAACTGCACACAACAATCTAAATGAGGTCTCACCATTGCCTTGTATAATTGTACTAACTGTTGTCAGGTCTTATTAGTGTTGTGTTATCAGACATAAGTTATCTTTATGACTGCATGCATGTGTCCCTGCATATGTGTTTCCTCAGGATTATCTCTTGTGTAGACACCAAGTGGGGACTCAGTTAGTTCAGTGGTTTGAAGTCTGGCTCGGACATAAAGCAGGGACTCTGATAGCCCAGTTGCACTGAATCAAGGGGTTCCTTTGGTCAGTACCTTGGGTTTCCTTTGGCTTAGACACTAAGTGGGGACTTAGTTCACTCAATGGTCTGATGCCTGGTTGTACCTTTAATGCTAGGAATGTATCTACTAGTCAGCGTTGCATGAGTAGTCTGAGGTAACACTCAAGATTGAAGAAACCAACACAATCATGGATCTTTGTAGAAACAAAGTTGCCAGTCTAGGCTTCATTGCAATGTAGCATAATGGTACATAACCTATATCAAAGGGTACACTGACAGCATTTGTGCAAGCAGTGGAATGGAACAGCTTACCTGATGGCAGGACTCTCCGTTACTCCCTGGCTACATGAAGCTGGTCTCTTGGGCGCCATCTTTTATACACTGCTTGGACCATTTGCTTGGCCCCTTTAGTATCAAAACTCATCCTTTTGATACCACTCATTTACCTTTTTGGTCAAATTTCTTCATTTATCATTACTCCAAGAAATTTTCATCCATCAAGATATCATTCTGTGCTTTGTCCAATATTACTTTTACCCTGTCACTAATTGGCTTGAGCTTTTATCTTCCTCGCACTTGGACAACCTGGCATTTCCTACCTTTAAAGTGTACTTTCTCCCCAATTATACCAGTTACTAAGCTATTGGTTTACTTAGTGCCAGTTTCTGTGAGGGCATATAGTTTGACTCCTGCTGACTTGACTGTTCTTTCAGCCCAGGCCTTCTGTCTTGGCCTGTCTTACTAGGCCTTAGGCCTCATACCCAACCTTTCCTACTAGTCCTCTTGTTCCTGACTATTACTTCCTACTACATTCCCCTACTTTTTGTCTTTTTATGGGGAGGATGATTACCCATTGGCCTGGAAGAGTGCAGTGTATAGATAAAAGGTGATCCTGTGAGCTGAACACTGTTGTGACCATCCTTTCACTACCTAGGCCAACTTGATTAGAAATGGGGAGGCCATAAGAGTATGCCCAGTTTGCTGTCTTCCTTTTGTTTGTGTGACATTGTCCTCCCAGAATCTGATCTAGCGTGCCCCCGATAGCCCAAGAGTGGGCCTTGACTTGGCCCGCTTCGCGACATGGCCACCCATTCGTATGTTGGCCCACACCAGCCTCTTGAGTATAATCGGTCCCAGGCAGTGGGTGTGCATTCTCCGGATGCTCAGGGGACAGTCACCCATTGAGCACTCCCAGATATCATACTGGAAACTTCCATCCTGCAGGGATCGGTGCCCTTCCCCAGTCACTGTAGGCTCATAGACACTGGTTCACAAGTTTATCAGAGAAATTATAATACCCCTGCTTTGCACTCTCACACTCTCTAAAGTTCACACAGCTTTAGATAAAACAAACACTAGCTTATTGATTAGAGTATGATTTTAAGTGAGTATATAGCCAATCAATGCACAATTATTTAATCAGTCGGGTTAATCACTATCAAACTGAAATATAAGATTCATTCTAACCTGAAGTTCATTGTTCAGTCTTGCTCTCTAACTTGCCACATAATTCTCCTGGCTCGTGATGGTTTTCAGCCATCCTTTGCCCTCCTAGCCATGTGGATAGGTTTAATGCCTTGGAGTTGATGGAGATTCTCTGACAAAAAGCTCCTCATTGTTCCAAGTGTGTATTTTGTTTCTAATCCCCCTCATGCTCCCCACCCTGCCCTTCTTGGGCTGAGTTGATCATCTTTATTCAGAAAGGGCAGAAGATCTTCCTCTCTCTGGCCAAAGTGCTACAAACGTTTTGCTAGCCTATTGTCATTGTTGTTTCCTCTGGACATATGCTTGCAATGATGACTGGGAGACGGCTCTGAGTGCCTCCCCACCAGCCATGTGAAATACATGGAACATTTCACCTAAGAATATGTATCATGTTGCCTGCATCATCATACAATAGCAATACTACAGATCATGTTATATGCATTCATAAAAGAACTCCTTGCATGTCATATTTGGCATTAAACCATGCATGGATGACTTTGGCTTGCTGCCACTAATGTCTCCGAAGGATTCTTGGATAGTTCCGTCTTGAGATGTCTTACCACAAGAGGTGTTGTCTAGTTTTATTTCTTGGTGTCTGATAGTCCTGCTACCTCAGGAGCCAGAATCATGGTTACCATATCTAGATGACAGTTGGGCTCATGTTCTATAAAACGAAATGCAAACAATCACTTCTCCCTCTTTAATTGCAGTTATCTTCTTTTTTTCTTAACAGCAAAGAATTTTACATTTTATGATTTTATTTTAATGCATCAAGAGTTCTCAATCTCTTCACCTGGAAATTTATCTGTTTTATAATCTTTATCCAAGATAAACAGTATCATCTCCTCAGTTAGGGGATGGATAATCAAAAATTGAGCATGTGGGGGTAGAGCTTCTGATATACACAATTTTTGGACCAACTACCCAAACTGGGTCCATCCCTTCTTGTTCCAACTTCTGTACTGAAGTAATCCCATCATTCCACCAAATAGTTATTTTCTTATTCATTTCCCCATTCAATTTGTCCTTGTGCACTGAACTGTCTGGCCAGGTAATGTATCTTTTTAGCTGTGCCCAAGCCACATGAATCAGAACTGCAGATGCTGTTGCAGTGCAAATATCATTATTAGGGTTAAAAGGCTTGCATCCTTAAATTTGAGCATGTAAAGTGAGGACAATAGGATTACAATGACAAGCTGAAGGGATTTCACGCTTAGAGTTTGAGGCCATTGGGTATTGTTTGTGTTTCTATAAGAAAAGTCAGAGCCAATATCAAGTTCTTTAACCCTGGTATCATTTTTGTTGCATGGCATGTTTCCACCAAAGTTGATAGACTATCTCTACTAAATATAGGGAGATATGCTGATATAGAATCATCCAGCGGCCAGGCTATATTGTTCTCAGAGATTTCCCATTTGGGGATGGCTCTATTTTTATTACTTTTTTTTATCCATTACATTTTGTCCTGTTAACCACGGTGTAAGGTCACTGTCTGCATCAAAAGCTTGATTACCAAGTGCCAATTTTTGTATTGTTTCCCACTCTGGAGGGTGCAGTAGAATCTCTTAGCCTGGCATTGGTCTCCCAAACTATATTTCATAAGGGCTGAATTTAGTCATGTGTGTAGGGTGATTCCGAATTTTCTTAAGTACCTGTGGGAGTAAAATATCGCAGTTTGTTCTCTGTTCATTGCATACCTTGGGCAGTTCAATTTTAAGAAACTTCTTCATCTTTCCACCTGTACTCCCACTTGGGAATGGTAAGGGATTTTTAATGATAATGGGACTTCTGCCCAGGTTGCCATTTCTTGATACATTTTTCCAATAAAGGCTGGTCCATTATTAGAATCTATGCTATGTGATAAACCTCATTTAGGAAAGATTTCAGTCACAAGAATTTTTTCAGCAATACAGCAATTTTCTTTTTTGTGAAGAATGCTTCCACCCATTTGTTGAGGCTATCCTCAATCACAAACAGGAATCAGTTTCCTTTGGACATGGTAGGCTGTGGTCCCACAAAAATCCATCTTCAGTCTTTTTAATGGCCCTTTAAAACTTTGATACATGTGTTGTCCCCTCCTTTTTTGCTGAGCTGGGTCCTGCTTGGCATAGGTTAAATATCTCTGGATATGGGTATCCAAATCCACCCTGGCCATCAGCCCACTTTCTTTAACTGCTCCACTGCCTCCTCTGCCTTGGGATGTCCCCCTGATAAAGATCTATGAATCCAGTGCAAAACTAGGTGCTGTATTTGCTGAGGTATACAAACACCCATTCGTCATCTGACTTTGCCAGGAAAAAAAATTTTTTTTCAGGGTTCCCTGCCATTTGGAAGGACAATGTACAACCCACTGCTGTAACAACTCATTTTTCTCTTGTGCAACTTGCAAAAACTGTTCTGCTGCCTGATCCTACTCTTATTTCTTGTTTTTTCTCTTTCTGTGCCAGGATGGTTACAGCGATTGGCTTAATTTCCCAGACCTTGCCAATTAAACTGACTTCCTTAGCAAGTTTATCAACCTGGTCATTTTCCTATTGTAATGGCCCTTTTTTTCTTTGGGACTTTAAAATTTAATCATTTTGACTCAGGTATACTTTTAGCATCCCC